>NJRP01000773.1:50441-75201 GCA_003063835.1 Aphaenogaster floridana | reverse complement strand
ATCTTGTAGCCAATCAATACGCTTGAAAATCTTGTCGTGCGACACATGAAATATCGGCCTTAGGCCGGTATTCATAGTCGAATCTTATTTCAAGACCGTCTCAAGTAATGTCTTAAGATGGTAATACGGCTCTGTGATTGGTTGATGACATCTCAAGACAATACTTAAGACGGTCTTAAATATAAGAATCGACTATGAATACCGGCCTTAGACGGTCTTAAATATAAGATCCGACTATGAATACCGGCCTATGGCTTCTGCATTCTGCCCATTGCTCTTGCAATTTTATGTGCTTCCACCTTTACTCAACGTCGAACACAGCGCCGCCAGCGGCAGAGGCGCGTAACTGATAGTAGTACCGCAAGCCACCGCGTGTCGCGCTGATGTCGCCGAGCGCGCCACCGAACGTTGCCGAGGATTGCCGAAGATCGTCGATCGCGGCAGCGCCCCGCTCGGAGCGTGCGGACGCTCGTCGATCGGAGAGGTGCAAGTGCAATGCAACATGTCGCGCTTCGCTCGATCGAACTAGACAGGTTGTTCGCGTACCCCGTCGATTTCTCGCCCGTTTCCCGCACGTCGCAGCCCTAAGCCGTCGTCGCGATCGCGTTCGCGTATCGTCAGGTCCGCGTCGACGTCCCGGTGCGATTATGACGTCGATCCGCGAGCCGACGTCGCGCGTAAACGACGTTTCGTTGTCGCGGAGACGAACATAACCCCTCCGAGAGACAATGAACCGCCCTGTTCCCGAGACATTCTCCTAACTGCGAAGAAGACGGCGGGTCTGCGAGGTCGAACGAATACATTCGGTTGGCTCCCGGCTGATCAGTCAACATGGGACTGCTGTTTGCGAAGCTGTGGAGCCTCTTCGGCAACGAAGGTGAATATCACGATAGACGAATGATTCATCAATCGTCCAGTCCCTCCGCTCCCTTTGTGCGTGACCACCGTATATACGCTCGTGATAACACGTGCGAGGTGTGATCACTGCCCGATCGTCGATCATTCGCGATCTTTGATATGACAATGTAATCAAGAGGATCGGTCACTCGAACGTTGAACTTCTTGCGCGATCAGGAAGTGTTCTCAGGAAGTATGGATCTGCAATAAAACGCTCGCGAAGTTTGCTCGAGTGTTATCTTAAGCGTTCTCTCCTTGTGATTCGCCAATTTCGACGAAAATCTGACGCTGTGTGAATCGAATGGATATACCTGCTGGAAATTCTATGCGAATGTGTACATTGGCCTACTTTCTCTAGTCTGTTAACATATGCTGCCAAATGTTCTCTTACTATCGAGGACTTGGCCCTTGAATTTAAATATCTTGAATTGTGAATTATGTCTTAGGCCGGTATTCATAGTCGTTTTCTTATATTTAAGATCGTCTTAAGTACAATTTTAAGATGTCATAAACCAATCACAGAGCCGTATTAGCGTCTTAAGACATTACTAACCCCTTGTCTACAATGCGTATTTAAAGGCGTTAAGACTTAAGAAATTGACCAATCGCAGTCGTTTATTCTCCTCATATACAATTCATATAGACTACCGGCCTTGGTTTGGTTTATTTTCACCAAATTATATCTTCCATATCTTGAAGGATGTACAATTTAAATTGAAATTTTAGTTTGTATTACTTTTTAAACAAGATTTTCTCGTATAAACATTTATTTTCAACTTTTTTGCTACGAAATTTATCAAAATGATATTAGGAGTCATTAACTATTAATTTGTAATTATACTCTCAACGAAATTTTATGATATTGACCATAGACCTTCGTCTTGGTTGTAATAATTATTACTTTAAAAAAGTCTGTTGCTTTCAGAGCATAAAATAGTCATGGTCGGTTTGGACAATGCCGGAAAGACAACGATATTGTATCAATTCCTGATGAACGAGGTTGTCCACACGTCTCCGACCATCGGGTCCAACGTAGAAGAGGTTGTGTGGAAGAATATTCATTTCATCATGTGGGATTTGGGCGGTCAGCAAAGTCTGAGAGCTGCCTGGTCCACTTACTACACGAACACCGAGTTTATCATTATGGTCATAGACAGCACCGACCGAGAAAGGCTCGGCATGATTAGGGAAGAGCTCTATTCGATGCTGAACCACGAGGAATTAAGCAAGGCCAACGTTCTGGTCTACGCCAACAAGCAAGACTTGAAGGGCAGCATGACCGCGGCTGAGATTTCAAGGCAGCTGGATTTGACATCTATCAAAAAGCACCAATGGCATATACAGAGCTGTTGCGCTCTTACGGGAGAGGGGTAAGAGCATTAGCGGTTGTGCACTTATTTCTAGCATAAAGAGGAATAAAATCTAAAATAAACGATAATAATAAATGTTTTAGGTTGTACCAGGGGCTGGAGTGGATTGTCGGACGTTTAAAAAAGACATGACGTACATTATGAGAGTCGTTTATAAGTTTAACGAAATATCCAAACTGTAAAATATGTTATTGAGCTAAGTTTAGTCTTGATTACATACTTTGACGGTTATACGAAAGAAGGAAGCAGCGTGGACTGTCGCATTTTGTTAGTCATTATTTAAATCTGGTATAACTCTCAAAGTGCATCCGATCATCTTATTGCCGCAGCAACACTTAAAGAACGGTGGACGGGTAAATCTGTTCTTTAGCTATTAATTGCGTTGGTTGCTTATGCGATAAGAAGAAAGTTTGGTATATTACTGTTCATGACATAACAAATTTCGACTCGTTTACAATAGTACAGAGATAAGAAAAGAATGAAGATAAGTGGAAATGTACAAAGCAAGATATTAATATGCGTGCTGAAAAGAAAGATAATCATTTTTTGCGTCCACGAGATATATACAAAATGCATACTTGATTAATTATCATAGTTAAATAGTATCATTAAATATAGAAACAAATATATAGTTTAATCCATTAAAAGAGAGAAACGTTATTGATTGCTTATGCGAATTATGTTGTTATTTACATGGTAAAAGTGCGAGATTTCTTATCCCGTCCACCTACAGTAAAATTCTGCAGTAAAACAGTGGAGATAGATGAGGAAGGAGGCAACTCGGTTATTTGTACTCAGTTGACATAAGAGCGCAACGGAAGTGCATCTATGTACATAGTTTTTTATACTTCTCGTTAAGAAAGCGAGCACTGTAAAAAAAAGGGAAGAAACATAATGCCGGACGTGAGAAAAAGAGTGCAGATTTTCCGTATATAAGGACCGAGCAGATTCACAGCAAGGTAATCCGATCGCTGAAAATTTCTCAAGTCAGAACTGCTCTGTGATACGTGAATTCAATTCTGAGACAGTTGTTTGTCGAATAAATCACGTAACAGATACGACTTACGTGACGCGCGGAAAAATAAAACACAACGAAGGATCAGTAGATAGGCTGATAAAGCCCGACGGAAGGCCGATGAGATCCTTCAACATGCGACATACATAATATCGCGACAGGTGAATGGGAGCTTTAAATCAAAAACTCGCCTATTGTCTCACTGATTCGCTTAATGATCTCCATCTGTTTTGTTTTATTTTTCTTGTCAGTGAGAAAGTTCAATATATCTAATCGATATAATTTATTACTGTAACTGTTGAAAGTGACGTTTATTGTCTAACCCTCGAACTTTTAGTTATTTAAGGAAACGTATCTTCCGGTTCCATTCACCTGCGGTTACTGTGTGCTGCCAGGATGATGGATGTATAGGCAAAAGTCTGACAAAGAAATTTCCTTGTCTCCAATTCCGACAGCTGTCTCGTCTTTGCTTTATTTAAATTGTAAATGTAACGTCTATCTTTTATGTAGCGTTAAATACTCCAGTAGGTATAATATTAATTATCGTAGCTTTAAAAAAAAGGGAAGAGGAAATTGTCAGTGTGTGCTAAAAGATTAATGGGTACACGCAAAGATTATTGTACAGGCGTTGTTAACATCGTCGCGCGGAGGGATATAAATACCGTCTAATGCCAGAGTGAGATCCTAACACTTAAAAGTTAACGCTAGCTTTCTCATATTGAGAAAACGGCTTCTTAAATGTTGATGACACATAAGAGTTGTATCTCCCGTGTACATTATTTGCTCCTCGAAATTCTATGCGGGGTATTATGCCGAATCTACGCTCGTCGAATTTATCCACGGACGCCTGTCCGTCTTCTTTATTTAACTGTAATTGTGTAAAAAAATAAATTTCTGGAATGTAAAGTACAAGACATAACAGGTTGTTTTGACGCATGTCGATGATGGCGAAACGACCGTAAAAACCCAAGTCGTGCTGGTTTTGCAAGCTCCACACGGCCTGTCGAATCTATCGAAATAACGATTACGAAAATCGATCGTTTCTGATTTATTGGTCTTTATCTAATATAATTGTATAATATAAGCCAGGGAATCCTGTACTGACTCTATTGAATAACAAAAGCATAGGATGTCAAATAAATTAAAAATCAGTTTCTATCAGTAAGAATCATACGGATCTACTCTATTCTTCCCTGCCACGATAATTCCACCCTACTTCCTAATTCTTCCTAATTTGCATTTCGATAAGAAATGCATATAAGTTTTTATTGTCTTTAGATTAAGCATATTTCGCTCGGCGTTAAAGCTTATAACATCTTATCGAATATTGCTTCAACGTCTCGTTAAATTTTATCCAAAGTTGTTTTCGGTATTTCGATAGAGTTGGAATATTCAGCGATAGAAATCGCAGGCTTCCGGAGTTACGCATACTCGACTAACAATAAGCATGGGCGCCCACGAGGAGGGCAAGGAAGAGCATATGCCCCTCCTGTATTTTAATTTTTACAATTTAGAATAATTTTATAATTGACAACCAGATAATTTTTGTTTGAAATTTATACAATTAAAAATAAAAATCTGCATAAATATTCCTTTAAAAAATATTATTTGAAAATATTAAATAACATTCTTTGGCAGAGCCTTACAAAAACGGTACTCCTAAGTGTATTTAAACTCTGCCCCTCCCTTGAAAAAAGTTGCAAGGGCGCCCATGCGAATTTCAAGTCTCGTGAGAGAAGAAAGATTTGTCAGCCACGGTTACCTTTTGATCAATTTATTTTCACATTCGTTATAAATAAGATATGCACACACTCATTCATTCTTATAACAGTGGGTCCACCACTGGTCATGCTCCTTAATTTTACGCTGAATCATAATCGCGATGCGACCGAGAAGCGTCGGCCGTCCGACGAGACTATAAACGCTATTTTTAAGTATGCTTGATCACTCTCTGTGTCACTGCTCGCTGTTAAGTATTCCGTAACTACTGCAACTCGCGCAACAGCATTTGCCATTCTAATAACAATCGGTTAGAATGAACTTCCTGAGGAAGGTGGGACAGTGAACTAACGGCCGGACAATCTACGTCTGAGCTAATTGGCACGTTCGCCTTTCGGCGTTTCGGTGCCGACTATTGCCTTGAAAATCTATCCTCTAATCGCGAAAATTCGATACCGCTTCCTGCCGCTCGAGAATCCAATATATTTCCAAAGGAACTCACCTGATCGAAAAAGAAATCTGTGATACACATCCGGGCAGTGCACTTCTCGTATGACGAGGCAAAACAACGTTATAGCACACGTTTCTAATTCATGCCATTACACGTCCCGGACAACGAAAAAGTGCCGAAGACACCAAAAAGTCGTCGAAATGACGTCCGATCTGAACAGACTATCTTTTAGACGCCTCAGCGATGTTTCCTGAACGTTTATGTTGCCTTACGATTGCAATTCTATGAATCTAAATTTCGAGTCGCTATTTTCCACTGCCTTTACGTCGCTGGGCTAACACGTTGACTATCGCCGTAGATTTTGCGATTATCTGTTAAATTTCTGGCGTTAGTTAACGTGTTGCCTTGTATTGAGCGATGACTTTATTTACAATAATGCTTTACCTATTTCTGACGCGATTCTCTACTCGTGTGTGTACGTATGTGTTTCTATAAATAATAAATTCCAGAAGACGTCTTTTAGACATCTGAGAGACAGTTAGAGACGTTTAAAAATCTTAATGCTTAGACGTCTAAAAACCATCCTCTGCTTTTTGCGCTGTTTTTGAGTCTCCTCGCAATTTTGGCAGTTTTCACTATTGGACCAATCTACGTTTCCACTTGTATGTATAAGTAGCTACGTTGCGAGAACACCCCGTTTAAGCCTGTCCTCGTAATTGATACTTTGTAAGAACTATGTACTTGAAACAGTTTTATTAATTACGCTATATTACTAATTATATCATAATTATAATATATCTGTGTAATTAATGTCTGTTTGTCGTCGCTCATACTCAAAAGTATCGATAACGGGAAAAGAATTAACGCGAACTCCGCTTCGTTGACACGGAACATTGATGTGTCTGCTCTTAATAATTCTACATTTAGGTAATACATTATTAGACGTAATTATTTGTCGTGTTTAATACCTAGCCTTGTATCTCTTTCATTCTCTCTCACTCTTTTACTCTTTCGCTCTCTCCCATTCGCACTCTCGTTCGTTCGATAAGGCGCGGGCTCATTGAGGTGTCTCCGTCGAGGTCGGTATCAAAATAAATCCTATCGAAGTTTCCGGCGCCGCGGTCGACGCTCGAACAAAGTCCAGGTCGGAACGGTGAAACTTCGAGGTGACGCTGATAATTGATTGTCGATCCGGGGAGAGACAGTTCTTAAGCTTTGACGGCCTTCATGAGGAGATCGGTGCTGAGTGACTTAGGCCTCTCGATGGGTAGTCCTAGGGCGCGGTCCCAAACGAGAGAGGCAAGCACGCCCAACGCGCGCGACACGCCGAACAGGACCGTGTAGTAGTTCATCTCCTTCATGCCGTAGTATTGCAACAGCACGCCCGAGTGCGCGTCCACGTTCGGCCACGGGTTCTTCACCTTGCCGGTCTCCAACAAGATCGGCGGTACCACCTTGTATACTTGCGCAACCAGCTATAAAAGAAGACAAATCATTAACATTGATATAAAAATTTAACTTGGAATTAAATTAGAATTAATGCTAATTTAATTTCGAATAGGAATGTGGAGTGTATATCGTAAATAAAAGCGCAACATCGAAAAGAATTAAATATTCCGAAAGATTTAAAGTTTCTTAATCTTTATAGCAGTATTCTTAAATAGAAGCGAATTAATGAATTCAATTTTTTTTCTGTTTCGAACAGAACAAAATTTTTCTACGAAATTTAGAACACTCCGCAATAAAGACATAATATGCGTGATTTACCTTGAACAATGGATCGTCCGGCAAGTGTTTCAGCGCGAACTCTCTCTGGCAGGTGTACCTTGGATCGGTCTTCCTGAGAACGGCGTGTCCGTAGCCGGGCACGACCTGGCCGCTTTTCAGCGTGTTCCAGATGAACTCCTTGAGTTTTTCGTCGCTTGGACTGTCGCCGACTTGACCGCGCAGCTTCTCCAGCCATACCAACACTTCCTGATTGGCCAAACCGTGCAGCGGCCCGGCCAGACCATTCATACCGGCGGCGAAGGATAGGTACGGGTCCGACAAGGCAGATCCTACTAAGTGGGTAGTGTGAGCGGACACGTTACCACCCTCGTGATCAGAATGGATCGTCAGGTAGAGACGCATCAGCTCGATGAACTGCGGATTGTCATAGCCAAGCATGTTGGCGAAGTTCCAGGACCAGTCCCTGCCGGCGTCGACGGAGCCCAGACCCTTGCCGCCCTTGTAGATGTTACGGTAGATAGTAGCGGCCACCACTGGCAGTTTGGCGATCAAATTCATCGAATCCTCATACACGGTTTCCCAGTACTTGCTCTTGTGCACACCCTTGTTGTACGCCTTGACGAACTCGCTCTCGCTGTTCAGCAGCGTGATCGCCGCGGAGAATTGTGTCATCGGGTGTAGGGTTTTGGGGAAGTTGTTGAGGGCCTTGACCACGTGCTCGGGCAACGAGCTCCTGGACGCCCATTCCTGCGAGATGGCCCTCACCTGCGCGTCCGTGGGTACGTCGCCGGTGATCAGAAGCCAGAAGAGGCCCTCCGGGAGCGGTTCCGCACCGCCGGTCCCCTTCGGCAGAAGTTTCTGACACTCAGGAATTGACTTACCGCGGAAGCGAATGCCCTCCTCCGGATCCAGCACCGAGGGCTCCCACACGAGGCCCTTGATGCCGCGCATGCCGCCGTACATCTGCATTAAAAAGAACATGTATTGAGTTGATTGAGCAATAAAATGAAAACCAATATTATTATAATTAAATATTATTTATTTTCAATTAAACTTCTTTCGGCTGCTAAGATCCTCTAAACTTTTCAAGTTTATTCTAATCAATTTCAATAACGTTAATAAATCATGAGAGATTAACTTCAAATTTATTTATTAAAGTATTCAACTCTTTCGGTAATCTCATTTGAGAGTATCGCTATTATTTCTCAGTAATTAACGCTAACGACATTCTGACAGCTAGGACCATATTTTAAAAATATTATGAGCGTAATGGCACATTAATTAATCATGCAGAGATCGGCGATAAGTAAATATAGGTATACAAAGAGCAGAGTGATGAATGAGGGTCTTCATGCACGACAAGCGAGATCGTCACATGCGAGCCCGCGACTCGTTTTGATGACGATTAATCGTCACGCGCTGCATTCGATAGCTGACGAAAAAAAATACGCTACTTATTGACTCCGCATGCGACGATCAGGAGTTGTCAACGCGCGTTACGATTATCATGATCACATAGCGAGCACGCGGGCCTTATCGAGCCGCCGCGTATCCTCAATCTGCTAACAAGTAATAATAGCTCGTCGTATCTTCCTCCTCCGTCGATTATTATAATTATTAATGATATTTGCAGATATCTGTATATAATCACTGTGATACAATTAAATTCGATTTAAAAAAAAAATTTTAATTGAAGAGAGTTCTCAGGAAGCAAGGTTTCGTAAAAAAATTCTCTCTTTCATCAAATTTGAAAACAATTAAAATAATTAAGATTGAGCTATATCCGATCCTGACGCTATTTTACGATAATAAAAGAGATCGGCTCGTTAACATTAGATTAGAAGTACCGGGCGGTCATATTATATTTGACCGTTCCCATTTTTTAGATTAATGTAAATATTTATAAAAAATAGGATCTTGAAATTTGTTGACTTTTTATGTATACGAGTTAATAAAAAGTAAAAAAATGTCAAAACGTATCTTTTACTCAAGAAACAGAATATTAATTTGAAAAATGGAAATAGCCAAAAATATCGCTCGGTACTTCTAGTGTTAACGGAGAACATGACAATAAAGTGCATACCATGTCGACGGTGACTTCACCGACTTTGGTGGATCCATGGTCTTTGCGGAAGGCTTTGACTCGCTCCTGTTCCCTCGGAATCCTATCGGTGAGAACCTTCTTGAGATCCGTGGACGCATCGGTGAGCTGCCGCACGAAGATCGTCGACGTTATTTTCTGGAATGAAAAAAAAAGAATTATAATTAATAGTTGTATTGAGAGTAACGCAAAATTCAGGATCAAAAGCCGGTAATCTCAGGAATAAGTACAAAACGAAAGCTATTCAAATGTATTAAAATTAAGTAATTAATAAAAAATGATATTGTGCAATTCTCTGTAATTATATCAAGTTAAAGAAAAAAAATCTTGTTTTTTTTCCGATAAATGACTTTTGTTGAGCGTAACGTGATTATGTATTCAATGAGGATGGAATAATCAATGAGGCTACTTGAAAGATGGTAGGAAATCATTTTAAAAAAACAATCGACGTTTTGTTGAGTAAAGTTTTACGCATAAATCTCGTTTTTGTATTTCTTTAGAAAATAAACGAGAAAACTTCTTGTCCATAAATTAAGTTATATAATTTCTACAACTTTTGTTCTCCATATCAGATATTTAATAAGCTTGACAGTTAAAATAAACGCAAATTCCTCAGTTCTATTTTTTGCAAGTTATTTATTTCTCAGATCACAAACTTCTGACACGTCTCTTGTTCTGCGTTCTCGATTCTCGCACGAAATATCCATGCGTGACATTGTGCGAAGAATCGTCACGGTGGAAGACACATGCGGATTATGTAAAAGCGACAAACAAACCGTTAACAATCACATTGTCGATGGTGCACGCGCGAGTGTCCGTTGGATAAATTCGCGTTGGTACATTACGATTTCGTAACGCTAGAACGACAGGAAATGAATCCTAAAGACGGCCACGATTTTTTCCACGCAACCATCTCGTGTATTCACGAAATTCGCAACAGACGATCTCGTAACATTTTAGCGACGGATTTAATATTTTACCTTGGAAGATGCTATTAATATTCCTAGGGCTCAGACACAATGAAAGGAATAAGGAACAAGGAATTAAACATAGGGAATTGGGATGTGGAAGAAGGAAGATATTTTCCTTCTTCCTTCTTCCACATCTCAATTCTCTATGTTTAATTCCTTGTTCCTTATTCCTCTCATTGTGTCTGAGCCCTTATACGTATATTTGTCCCTAAAAATTGAATAGGAATGGCGAGAATCGGAATAACCGAAAAATAATATTCAAAATTTCAATTAATTAATTTAATTTAATAGAAAATATCAATATATAAAGAAAGACGATTTAACAGCGTGCGATAATTATGTTTACACGTCACTATAGAATTATGCGGGAGCGATACGTTTTCTCCCGTTAAGCTCGTAACCGGCTCCTGTACGCGACAAGGCAAAAAAAAAGAAAAAAATCCGTAATCGTTCTGATCTCGACACGCACCATCGAACGTCATTAGAAACGTCAGATAAGAACGGGATCACGGGGTCTCAGTGTTCGAGGTCATTATCAAACAGAGCGTGCCGCTCGCGGAAATGCATCGGCGAGGATTAACCCTCCACGTTCGCTCATTCACGGAGAATAATTATTTATCGTTTATCGTCTTTAACGCGATAAAAGCCTCAATTTAGACGGAGCTTGTGACCGGATTATGGAGCCGGAACGAGATTCGCTCCGCGCGAGTCTCGGTGTCGCGATTGCGACAAGTATAAATCGATAAAACGTTCATGACAATTAAGTGGTAATGGTGACAAAAGTAGCGGTGAGTATATATAATTTATTAACTTCAGCTTACATAGCCATGAAGTGGATTTGGTTTACAATTTTTCTTAGCTCACTCATTTAGCCATACCACATATCTCGTTATTCTTATTTCTTAACTAAACACTTTCGCTCTCTTACTATTTCATTTGATCTGTACAATATCATTCTCCTCCTATATATCTGATCTTATCGTACCTCTGACTGCTACAATTCTCCCCCCAACCTTATTTACTCTCCTTCACTTCACTCTATCTCTTCACCTTCTTTCTAATATCTATTAAGCTTCATTAAGCTTCATTCTTCAAACAAGTAAATATCAAATTTCAAATCAGTGTGATGTTTAGTTTGATTGTGACAGTTCGCCAAAGCAGATGCTTCTGATAGTTTTCGGAAAACGGAAAAACAAGAAGTTCGTGCAGTGATTAAGTTTTACTTTTTAAAAAGAAAAACGGCTACTCAGATTAAAGCAAAAATGGACAAAGTCCTTGGTAGTTCTTCTCCGCGTTCAAAACCGTTCATAATTAAGTTGGCGACTTTAAACATGGTCGTACGAGCTGTGAAGATGAACCCCGCAATGGACATAATAAAAATGGCATAATGATCTTCGAATATCGTTGGCCCAAGTGTATCGAGCTAAAAAGAGACTACGTTGAAAAATAAATGTCAAAATTATTAAACCATAACAATATTTTCATTTTCGTTTTATCTTACTTATCAAACGCTCCTCGTATGTTGGACCATCCAAAATAATTGTAGGACGCTCAAGCTGTTTGCTAGGATGTCAAAACATTTTGCAACATTGTCATTATGCTTCAGCGTCCTACATATTTATTTTGGATGGTCCAACATAATTATTTCCAGATCTGTATCTGGCTAAATTTTTAGATACTTCAGCAAAATCGTTCTTTCCGTGTAGCGGTAAGTAGAATTGCAGCTGTGGGACGATAAGCGAGACGCGATACGATATCGAGGCTTTTGAACGAGAAAAGGTGGAAGATCGGCTCGTTATCAACGTAATCGCGAATGTAATGGAAGCACGCGCGTGCGGGTGCGTGGACACTGACGGGCCACGTGACTCCGGATTATGGCACGTTCGTCGAATACGCAGATCTCCGAGGTTACTTAATCCTCTCCTTTTCCCTTGTCTCGAACGAGGCGAAAGTCGCGTGACGCGCCCGTCCGGAGCCCGGCTTATCTTCGCACAGCGTCGATGCAGCCGGGAAGGAGAGAACTCCTGACGACGTGATGACTTCGTCCGCGGACGTGCGAATAGGCACGTGACACGGCACTTCGCGAGTAATTAAGCCGAGGTGAAGAGCAAAGTCAAGAGAATGTCGACGAGCCGCGGACAAGCTCAAAACGGGGCTTCGACGATTAGAATCTCTCGATTCGCAAACAGGGCAAACTTGAACATTTCTATCGATAGCACTAGAAATGCTATCCGAGCGGTCATATTTGACCGTTCCCATTTTTTTTTTTTTTAATTAATGTAAATTTTATTTTGCATAAAAGATGGAATTTTGAAATTTTTTGACTTTTTGTAAGTTAATAAAAAGTTAAAAATGTTCAAAAACGTATCTTTTGCTCAAGAGAAATAGAATACTAATCTGAGAAAAATGGAAATAGCCAAAAATCCCGCTCGATACTTTTAGTGTTAAAGAAGAGTCAAAAGATTGTTAATTTTATTTTATTAATTTTAGCAAGTAAAGATATATCTTTATACAAGTCTTTATTCAGAGAGAGAGAGAGAGAGAGAGAGAGAGAGAGAGAGAGAGAGAGAGAGAGAGATATATGGTGCGGAAAATCCTTGTTACACTTTGCCAAATATCCGATATGCTCAGATCACTAAACAATTTAAGTAATCAACTCATTAGAAAAAAATAACATCGTTAATAAAAAAAAGATGCTTTTAAGCCGGACTTTATACCTTCATCCGTTTATCTCTGACGTCAACAATCAATTTATTAATTACTAATTGTTTTTCGTGTCTGGAATATCGTTAAGTGATACTTATCGAAACAGTTACGATGCGGTAAGACGTCGGTAGTCCGGTTTAAAAGTTAAACCGTCATACTAAAAGTCTATAAAGATTGTTGAAATATATTTTCCCTCGAGACAGATTCCGCTATAGTGAGCCATAAATCAACCTTTTATCAATATAATTTCCGTTCTTATCTTCCTTTCAAAATAATTATTTTACAAGACGGCTACTCGACAAAGTATTGCACAGACAAACACTCTGACAAGGCCAAAAGAACACTGACAAGGTAGTTTAAAAAAAAAACTGCACGGAGGAACACAAATTTATGCAAAATGCGATAACAAAGTCGAGGCAAAAAGAAAAACAACGCAGCATATCGAGACTGGAACGTGGAATTTCGCGGAATACTTTGATGAGTTTAAATTACAATGTTACAATAATTATATAATTATTATATTATATAATATAATTATTACATAATATAATATAATTATTATATTATATAATATAATAATTATATATTATAATATAATTCTTATATTATATAACAATTATATTATAATTATTATATTATATAATATAATAATTATTAGAAGACGACTGTTATATAATATAAGAATTATATTCGAATCCAAAGTTTAAAAAATGTTTTTCTCTGAAAGATATTCCTAGATTCATATCAAAGGAGAAACGAAGTACCTACGTCGCGCATCGAAGTACGTTGCGTATCGCCGTAGTGCACCTTTAAATTCGAGGAGCTCGGTTCAAAGATCGTTTCTCGTCGCACGCTCTTATCGTCTGCTCGATAACGCACGCTCCACGTTACTTTTTACGTAAACGCGCGCTAACGCGATTACGTGGCGCCGAGGCAATTCGCTTGACGTGATGCTTGCACTTGAATGCAATCCGTCGGCAACCTTGACCCTTGCACATGCAAGCGCGAATCGTGTCCTTTCGACGGGACGATCTCGCGATTCGTCCGATCGCGAATCTCGCAACGTAATCTCGGTCAACGTTCAGAAAAGATTTGAACGAAGCTTCGCCGAGGCGATAATTGAAAAAGCGGCACGACTCGAGCGATATTTCCCCCGTTTCTGACAGTAGAAGATATATATATATATATACATTTTCCAGCGCTGCAAGCTGTGCGCCGATTAGATGCGCCGGTCTGCAATAAATGTAATAAGCCTTTAGCCTTTTGCTCTAAGCTAAGTAATTTCCGGTAGAAAACATTTCCTGCACTGCCTTACACCTTATCCTTTATAGTTAGAACCTGGTTAACTCTTGAAGCTTAGGAATTATGACTTAAGGCAGTGTGGTAAACGCTTTTTTCTGAAAATTACTTACAATTAGCTTAAAGCAAGAGATTAAAAGCTTACACCTATTGTAGACCAACTCTTACTTGTCTTGAAATGCAGTCTTAAGCTGAAGCTGGAATTTCCGTATAGTCCGATTTCTTAAGAGAAGCTCGAGAGACGTGATGCAAATATACTGACGATAATATTTTTGCGGCCAAGCATTGTCGTTAGACAGAATGTGAAATCCGGGCAGTGAGCCAATGGCACGGCTAAAAATAAAAGGACTTCGACTTGACGTGTAATTCGGGTTACCGCGCGCGGCGCGAACGTGATAAGAGGATCGATGCCAAAGTGTCGGAAAAATTCGAGCCCCGTCCGCGAGAATACAAACGATTCGTTATACACTACCGCTCAAAAGTTTGTAGCATCTCTAAATTTTGAAAAGAAAGTTTAATCAATTTTATGTACTAACATTGTAAATGTACGGAAGTTCATATTGTTTAAATTTTATTCCAATAGTATACGTTCAAAAATAAAAATTGATATTTTCCATAAAATAATTGTATCTGTAAATACTCGTGCTTTTATTTAAATTACCAAACTTTTGAGCGGTAGTATATGTATACTTCCAGACGTATGCGAGAGACATTTACATCTTCGAGGAATTTAGGAGCACGAGAAAAGTAATGCAACGGAAATAAATAACAGCACAACAATAAAGATAATTTTTATCATCTGTGATAATCTGCCATTGTCCCAATCGTGCAATTTATAATCGCCTCAATCTTTAATTAGCGAAGACGACTGTTCGAGGGCACGCCGAAAATATATCAGCTTAAAAATAAAGCTTCCTATTCCTGAATCGAGAAGTGCTTATCAATCTATCGGGATTCGATTCTGCGGATAACACTTGGGCGAGCCGCAGATCGATCGAACGGCAATTAGAGAATGGCCGGTCAATCGCGCGTGCGGCAAATGCGATTAACCCTTTAAAATATGCGTTTAACCTACTCAACCCCGTGATGGGCCAATTGGCGGCAATCGTATTAAGAGGAGCAATGTATCCGCGACGCTTAAATATGTACAGTGGGAGACATGTTTCGGTTGTACCAACAAGACGTATGCAAAAGTGCAAACAGAATTTCTGATTATCGTGATTGGATTTCTCGTTATCTCAACATTTTATAGCTAGAATGTTTGATAGACTTAAGTTAACTATAAGTTAAATAAAATAACTATATAATAACTTATAACAGGGTGTTTACTCAAATCATGTAAAAAGTTCCCTGAGAATTCCCAGATTTTCCAGGTATTTTTATTAAAAATTCCAGGTAAGATTAGAAAATTTTTTAATGCAATTTTGAAATGAATTTATTTTATTATACGCCCTTTTTTTAATGTTTCTTTCTTTTATAGTCTTCGACTATATTTATCCTCTTCTACAATGGAGCTGCGAAACTTATAATATATGAAAGGCTCATTATAGTATAGTAACAGTGAATCTTTTACTGTTTCCCTCATTTTTTAAAATAAAAACTCGCTAATCTCGCACGAGAATGTATGTGAATATATCCGCATATGTATGCCACATTTATTGCTAACCAATTATCGATGTTCTGCATTTAAAAAATAATTAAACAGAAACAATTTTTTTAGAAAGACAGAATTTAAATTTTAAAGTAAAATTTCAAAAATTTCCCTGAGTGTTAATAAAATTCCATGAGAATTCCCTGAGTTTCATGGATAAAAAAGAGATCTCCTGAAATTTCCAGGTTTTTCAGGTAAACATCCTGTATAAGTATTTAGTTCGTATCTTTTCGGTATGAACCTTGAATCTATCAGATTTTCAATTTATATAACCAGATTTTTTCTCATGTAGAAACGAACCGAGGTTCACGAATCAATTTGCTGACTCGTTACCCTCCTGCGGAGCACGTGTGCAGACGTGATCGCGAAATGCGAGATCGGTATCGGGTTAAACGAGGTTTGTTCGCGTCACCTGCCCCAACATGCTCCTATTCACTCCAATGCACTCCGATACGTTGATTCCGGTCATTCCGGTGACGCCAACCAATTAGAGTGCATTGGAGTGAGTAGGAGCATGTTGGGGCATGGCGACGCGAACAAACCTACGGTGAGCGGTATAGACAGTGATACCGATGTTTGTCACATGAGACATGGCATCACGGATGTAGACGGGAGTTGACTTTCGCATATCAAAATACGGCTCATTCGTCAACAACAGATTCCGATCGAGAGTGTGCGAAAGACGAGTCATACAACGCAAGCAGGTGTAACGCAATACAATACAGTACAATTTCATTACCGTTCTGTACACGCCAGGCAACGTGACGTAACGTAAAACACTGAAAAAAGAGCTAGTGAAATATGAGGCCAGCGAATAATAGCTGCTGATAAAGTTTTCAATGAGTCTGGGATTCTCTCTGCGAATGATAACAAAGTTTAGTCTCGCAGGGGTAAAGTTCACTGCGTAACTTCTGGCGAGTATAAATCTTGCATGTATGTGTCATAATTATAAATTATACGAAGAAAAAGTGACTTTTTTCGTAACCAGTGATGTTTTTAGATAAAGCCATCGCGCCTGTGTTTGTATTTTCAAATTATATTTCTATCGACAAAATTGTACCGAGTACACGGAAAGAATGGTTTTGCTGAAATATTTAAAAATTTGGCCAGATACAGATCTGAAAATAAGTTTTGTTGGGTTATCAAAATAATTGTGTAGGATGTCCAAAATGGTTGCTAGAATATCAACACTTTTTGCAGTATTATTATCATGTTTGAGTGTCATACATAGTTACTTTGGATGGTCTAACAAAATTATTTTCAGATCTGTATCTGGTCAAATTTTTCGATATTTCAGCAAAACCGTTCTTCCCGTGTACGATTAATAGATGCAAATACAATTTATCCCCTAGTTCTTAAAATAATATTAAATTAAATAATAAAATGTCTTCAAGCAATGTTAAATATACTTAAAAAATTAATGATATATTCACCGCGCTTTTTTAAATGTCGGTCATAGGTTGGTAGATTACAAAAATTGTACATTAGAACTCCTCATACTTTTCGGCAGATTGAATTACATATCTCGTAATTATATATATTGTGTAATAAATGTCGACCTCATTTGTGTCACCCGGAAGACGGATGATAAGAGCCTCCAACGTTCACACAACTCACACAACGTTCTCTGGACATACGTCGCAAATCGTGCCGTCATCGAAACAACGTGGCAAAAATCATATCTACACGAAAAGAACGGTTTTGCTGAAGTATCTAAAAATTTAGCCAGATACAGATCTGAAAATAATTATGTTGGACCATCTAAAATAATTATGTAGGACGTTCAAGCATAATGACAATGTTGCAAAAAATTTTGACATTCTAGCTCTTTTCGTGTAGCGGGAAATAATTTTTTTCTCGTTCCTGCTCAACAGAAAATTACGCCCCTTCTACGAATAAATCAATCGTTAATAAATTCAATCGCACCCCCGAGGGAAAAACCTTTCCTAATATTTTCCTAATATCTCGCCAGAAAGGAGAAATTCTACGAGCTGACACATGTATCCTGCATACAGGAGCTTCGATATATATAGATTTGCGATCTCGAGATGATATAATGACGCAGCGAAGTGATTCACGTCGCGAGTGACGGAGGGATAACGAAACGTAATAGAGACGCCTCCTCTCACTTATTATTACGTCAACAGACGTACACCTGCATCGATCATGTTGATTGTTAATGACAAACGTACGACTCGCGTATCGATGACGATCGTCGAGGGTGCGAACATAATAGATTTCTGGTCGGCGGGCTCGTCGCTGCTCCAGGATGACGGAATTATCGTTCCACATGCGCCGGCCGATACAGTGGCACATTTGACGTCATTTTATGGGCCGTCACTTTGTACCGTGACTCGCATGCTCACGTTCGCGATTATCTCCTTTCGCGCGTATAAAACCACTTCCGATCGTAAAAATTCAATTGTCGTGGAACGGGATCGTAATACGTCGCTCGGCTGCGATAAGGAATATTCGCTAAGGAATACTCTCAATAATCCGCCGACCTCGTAACACACTTCCTACGAGGATAAAACCGACCGTCTGCTTTTTCTCGTTTTTTGATTAAGATTAATGTCATTGAGATTAATTAATCAAGCCTGATTAAAGTAAACAGTTAGAAAAGGCCAGTTTATTGAGCTACTCTAAACTGGAGCGTCCCAAACTTGTATGGACCGCGACCCACTTTTTAAAACGGTAAACAACTAGGACTCATTTAGTTTTAGTGGATATGTTGTGAAAAGGGGGAAGCTAAATTAATTATTGATTTATATCACTTTACTATCTTTTAATTTTATACCGCTATGCGAAGTAACGAAATGTAATTTAACTAAATTTTAAAACTTTTTGCGACTCACCAAAAATCGACTTACTGCTGGTAATACATATCCCCATATACTTTGGGAAAAAAATCCCTGTTCTAAACTATTTAAATTATTATTACGACCGAAGCAACTTAACTGGGGATTCTGTCGTAAAGATAAATTATTGATATTTCGCTCTCTCGTAATTATGCGTGTCAATCAGGAAAGACAGCTTCTATCTTGTATTCCCGCGCTGTCACCAATTGTCACCGTGTATGTGCAAACTATATCTTACTGCCGGATGTCTTTATCGATGGACTTTGGGTGCATGTGGAACGTCAACAATTTTGCGACTCGTTCGCGCGATCGTATCAGACTTACAATTAGATTGATTGGACACGATTCGATCATAGATACCGGGGAAAAACCACGAACTCGCTTTCGCGGATGGGCATTATCCTCGGGGAAATCAATACATCAGTCCGTTCGCGAGGACGGCTATTTCGGGATTAATCGACCAATGCACGTGTGCTGCATTCTTCATGAAAGCTGTACCGTCTGATCCGGCCTGTTTATCCGACTGACACAATTGCCCCGTTTTTTCCCCCCCGTAGACCCTTTCGTCACGGAATATTAAGTCGCTTTCTCGAGGTCACCGGCAAATGAGAAAGGAACATATCGCGATTGTGACACATAGTTCTATAAAAATTAGCATGCATTAGCATGCATTACCGCGTAACTGATAAATACGCCTCTGTGTACGTGCGTTTCGCGACGTAGCGAAAGAATTAATCAAGAACAATACATCTGAAAAACAAAAAAAAAAAATAGTTATCCACTGTACGAAATTTGTGTTATTTAATTGTAAGTGTACAAACAGGATTCACGAATATAATTGCAAAACAGAACGTATCTCCGCATTTGCCCTTCGAAAATAAAAGTCCGAGAGCACGATTATAATTCCCAGCCGGTTACGCCACACATTCGTGCAAAAAGTCGACCCGGGAACAAAAGTAGAAGCATCGAAAGTAACCCTAACCGGTTTGCCGACCAAGGTCATAGACCTTGTTCAGGTTGGAGTCCTTTCCACGGTACGGATCTACATAATACGGCGCGGCAGTTTTTCCGTTTGAAGAAAACTCGAAGAAATCGAAGAAGACCTAGGCTGCGTTCCGTTTCACGCATATGCGCACATTTATCTATAGTTCATGTCACGTAATCTGTAAAAAATGCACGCATATGCGTGAAACGGAACGCCCTATTGTCAGCTATCAAGTAAAATAAATCGAGGATAAAAAATTGAGATCGAACGTAGATATAAAAAAATTCTAAAAACGGTAAAAGAAGCATCCTAATTTCTCGATGCGTTTTATATAATTCAGTAAAATTCCAAGAACTCTTCCCGATCATTCGGGAAAGAGAAAAGATAAAATACCGGTTTGTTCTGTGAGGAAAAAACCGCCAGTCTACTGTCTCGGATGCATAGCCTTTTCGTTACGTTTGCTGGAATTCATGTTTCGTTCCTAGAATCGTATTCTAGGTCACATAGTGACGTATAAAGTTGAGTTTGTGCAATCATATAATAACTTGTGCCTTAACGCAGGAAAAGTTATTATATGATTACACAAACCTAACTTTGACCGCGTTTAATCTAAAAAATTGTCCGCACGTATAATTACGTCATTGCATATACTCGTATATATATGCACGCGTTTCTAGATATTCTATATGAAATGAAATATTAATTTCCTTCTCATAATACAAAATTAGCTTTTAATTAAAAGAATAATATGCTAAATTTGTAAAATATCTTATTTAGATATTCCAATGTATTAAAAAAATATCGTATTTAGTATAATAGAAAAATTGTTAAGAATGAATGAACACAAGTCTTTTACGTAAAATAATAAAGTATTAATATTAATTATTGAAAATATATCTTTGTGGCACGAAGCATTTCCGCTTTCGTTGATAAAGTTAGAAGAAAGATTTGAGGAATTAAATTTATATATTTTTGATAAATTCGACAAGGAATGATTTTGCGGATTATGTTTGTGACGATCTGACGCACTCGAGGCTGCTTGATCAGATCAATGCGCGCGAACGATACGCTCGATTAATTGTCAGCAAATCATATGTGCCAGATGTGATAACGGTACTCGTTATCGCCAATTGTGTAATCGGTTCGCTCTGAAGGGCATTACCAGTAGGAACACGCGTGCAAGTCACAATTATTTAATTCTTCACGCGTCACATAATCGAACGGCGCTAAAACGAGCAGGAATGTTATTTGGAATGTCGCCTTTTTGCATCATCAATTTTACATATACGTCAAATAAACTCAAATCTGTCAATCATATTAATATTCTGACTGAAATTTTTCATGATTTTTCAAATTCCAGAATTTTGTAATGTGGAAAAAATCTTGAAATTGTAATCATAATTAGTATGACCGAAATTCATATGAAATTCAACTTAAGGAGGTTCGGGTGCTTCATCGGGGGGAGTAGTGGGACGCGGGGATTTCAAGGAAAACTTAGCAACAGCGCACTAGCGTTCGAAGTATTGGGTTGGCATTGCTCGCCGCGAAAAATTGTCTGTAGCTTTTTTGGATATAGCTGAAATAATAGATTCAAAAAAATTAATTGAAAAAAAATCAAAAATCAAAAAATCAATTTCATGTTTAATAATTAATTTCTCTACGAAATGTGCGATAACCTACCCCTTTCTTTCACTCATTTATTTGTAAATATATTAAGTTAAAGTGCATATTTTTCTTTTCTTATCATTTGCATTTTTCTTGCATTATTTCATTCTGAAGTTGTGCACTATGTCATTTCCCATAAGAACTTATGCTAAAAAGTAAAATTTTTCGTGACCATGAAAAATTCACATAATTATATTTTCACAGAAAAAAAAGAATGTTTATGCCAACCAGATTCTGGTTGGCTCGCACAGAAATCTGTTTGTGTCAACCAGATTTCTGTGCAAGTCAACCAGAATCTGGTTGGCATAAACATTCTTTTTTTTCCGTGTTGCATTGCAGAACAATATATTAAAATTTCATGAGGCTGGCTGTATTTTTTTGTAGCATCTGAATTAATTAAAATGTAATATGTATTAAAGTTGGTAATTCTATGATGATTTATGATAATTCATCACTAAAGAAATTTTTGAAGAATATTTTAATTAAAATTTAGAGAAGAGATGTGTAAATATAATGAAGGATTGTTGATGCAAGAAAAACTATAATGTATGGTGGGATATTACCAAAGAGAATAAAATTTCAACACAAAATTAATTGTAAAAACATTTCGTAACTTTTGAAAAATTCATCGAGCCACTCTAACAATAAATAATGAATAATGTAATATAAAATAAAAAGTGACATGATAAAATGCACTTTAGTCACTTGTTTAAATTTGTTTCGCGACAAAACAACATGTCACCAGGTGGCAATATAATTTCGACAGCTTATTGCTGCAAGTACGTGAACGCAATTTTTATCGTGCAAGAGCAATAAAATTACAGAACACTCGTTGCTGGGAACATATGCGTCAATATTTAACTGTGCCCTTAATAACCAAGGTGAGATAACATCTTTCGTTATCTCTGAGTTGATATTTGCGTCACAAAGAAAGATTAGGATACTTCCAGATTTTTTAAAGTTACGTATGTAAAAACTATACACAGATTATGTGTTTTTGTGTACGTATATTATTACAATCGTAATAAATAACAATAACAATACTGAAGTATCGACCGATTAATAGTATACTTAATACAACTTTTCTAATGAAGTAAGGATGAATCGATTTGCATGTGCAAACTCTCTCTCTCTCTCTCTCTCTCTTTCTCTCTCTCTTTCTCGAAGGGTTTTAATTTTAAAACCATGACATAACTGAAGCCGTTCAAAATAGCATGATCGTATTGACGTTGATCCCAAATTCCGCTGGTTACTATTCGAGACACTCCGTAGTTAAAATTACCGTGGAAATTATGCGTTTTATAAAAAACTTTTCATCAAGCTTGTCAAGAATATAATGGACATTTGTAAGGAGAAAAAAAAAACCGCCTTGTAAAATACGCGAAGACAGTAAAATACGCGATGACACGGAGTGTTAGGTCAAGTGGAAGAATCCAATAATAAACAACGCGTTCAGGCTTGAAATGAAAGAATTGCTCCTGAAATAGTTTGTTACGCGACAAGCCATCGTGTATCGTCGGCATTAGATAACAGGTGAGATGTATATACAGCCGCACAAGAAAACTACGTCCAGGCCTGCCAAGAATCGTGATATAATAAATTCACTCCGGTACCTACAAGTCTCATTAGTTCCTCATTCGTCATTCAGATATTATTATTACTCCTTTTTTTATACTGTTAATCCTCCTTTGAATTTCCGTTCCACATTGAATAGGTCAAGGTATCATTTTAATTGGTCTAAAAGACTATTATTATTATTATTTAATGATAGATGTTAGAAAGTCTGCAACGCGACCTCGCGCCATGAACCTACCGTAAGGAAAATTGATTCGGCGAATTCGTTCGAATAACATCCTTAGAATCTCGCGATTTTTCGAGGCGGCGTATCTTCTGGACTCGTGGTCCAGAATCTCGATCTATGACATAAGCCCGAGCCTATCCTAAATATAGAGATTTCCTCGGGGGAGTGTCGAACCTCGGAGGATCCTCGGGGATGAGTTGGCGATCAACTTGGCCTAGTTAGGATGCCAGATGCGGCAGGGTTACGGCCGATCTGGATTACGGGGGCAGCAGGACGCAGGCGGATTTTCGGCCTCGAAATTCGCTGCTAAAATTAGCCCAGCGTCTTGCAAAATCGCTCAATGGACACTCCGCGCCGGCAAGAGCGAGATGAAGGGGAAATCTCGTCGAGCACCGTGCTCTTAATGCACGCCACGTGTGTACATACACAAGAGCCCCGCTTTGCGTGTGCGCACGTGTATGTGCATTGTGCAATATCTCGCCGATATTATTTTCTCATTATGAGCACGGAAAAGCAAAAACCTCGTTTCTCAAGAAAATAGGAATCTGCGAGACGGTTACGTCACCTCTGCGCATCTCCAGAGTTCAAATCTCTCGGATGGATTACATTTTTAAAAAAGAGAGAATATGCTTGAAAAATTATTAAAATTTACTACGCGACTGTTTGTACATTTATGTCCATTTCTATCAATGTAGATTAACTTTAATTTCGGTTTAACTTACTCTTTATCTTTTTCTACACTGAAAGAAAGGCTTGGTTATAAAAATTCAGACTTGGTTAATGTTACCAAGCGCCTTGGTGAAATAGTTTCAACTAAAACGCGTTCAAATAATCTGTATCCTTTTGTAAATTAACGATGTTATCGTGTTTTTTTATGAAAAACATTTCTGAAATCTCTCTTTTCTTAGTATGTTTTTCTATATATAAAATCTCTGGTTTAAGCCAGTTAAAATCTGTTGATAATTGAGGCGGTGTTTGCTGATTACCGAATGATTACTTGGGTGTTTCTTGATATCGGACCTATGTTCTTTTAAACGCGTTTCTAAAAAAACACGATAACACCGTTAATTTACAAAAGGATACAGATTATTTGAACGCGCTTTATGACAAAGTAATTAAATCTATATAAACAGTCTTAATGACTTACATTTCATTTTTATTATTATGGTTCAGTCTGCTGGTAATCGTTCGTGTGCTATGACTTAATTTCTGTGTGCGAAATAATTTTTTGACTACCTTAATTTTATATGACGACTATTTTACTTTACATTTTTATTCAACTATGACACTTCTGCATATGTAAGTTTTTACTTTTCATCATCTTACAATACTCAATTGTCAAAAACTGTTTCTATCTGTTCGTTATCACAATTTCTGTTTTCAATTGTCTTTTTAGTTCTCTGGACTTTGACATATTGTTGGAACATTGTCATTTCCATTGGATGTAATTGTGTATGATCTATATAATTAATCTTAATTTAATCACTTAAGCAAAATCCATGGTCGAAACGTCGTGATATTTTAAATTAAAATAAAATTGGCC
>NJRP01000773.1:10736-30064 GCA_003063835.1 Aphaenogaster floridana | reverse complement strand
AAAATCATTGCTATATCAAGAATTCATCACAAAATTATCATAAAAAGTGTATCGAATGACATCATTATGATTTTTCCTAAAATGACTTTTACTTGATGTCATTATGATTTTATTATGATTTTGTGTTCTACCTGAGAGGTGGTCGTTATGAATTCAAAAAAAATTCACTTTTTTAAATTCTATATGAATTAGCGTAATCTGTTCGAAATAAATTCAAAAAGAATTTCTTTTCAATAGTATTCTTATGGAATATAAAAAGAATTCCTTCTGTATCTGAAAAAGAGCCCAGAATTGACGACATAAAAGTAAATTCTTTTTGAACCCTTAATCCAGGAAGAACAGAAAATCATAATGACGTCAAAATGACCTCAAAATGATGTAAAAGGCGTCATTTTAGCATCATTTTGATGTCATTTTGACGGTATCATGACTTTTTGTTCTATTTGGGTGTTTTAGAATAGAAATGGGATAAAAAAGAAATTCATCTCATAATTCGGGGATTCTAAAAGAATTCTTTTTGGATTCTCTTTGCTATCTGGGTCCTCTACGTGAAATAATCGTGAAATTCGAGATCTTTTTAGTATTGTATTTCTAAATGGTCAATAATTTTAGTGTTTGTTACTAGTATTCTCTCCTAAATTATCTTTCTATTATATATTCGTTTTTCATCACTGTGTTGTGGTTCGTTCTAATTGTAAAAATTCAAAAAACGAGATTTTCATACGCTTTGTATGCAATACAAGGGAAAAGTGCAACTTTTGATAGCGATTATCTCGTGTTCGGAACGGTCATATATAACTTTTAAATTGCACAAACGTGTAGATATCACATTTCCCAAGTAGAACATGAAAGTCATGATGACGTCAAAATGATGCTAAAATGACGCCTTTGACATCATTTTGACGTCATTATGACTTCAAAATGATGCCAAGGCGTCATTTGAGCATCATTTTGACGTCATCATGACTTTCTGTTCTACTTGGGTGGGTTATATTAACATACAGTTAAATTTTCAAATATTTCTTGTGAATTGCAATTCGCGAGACAACTACCTTAAAGGCGTTGTTAATGTTTTACCTATTTAGCGTGAATAAATGAAAACCACACGCGGCTCCGCTTTCAATCACGTCCGTAATTATCCGCGCCACTAGGTCGACTGAATATTCCTTCGCCATCTGATCGTCATCCTTCATTCGTGCCAAATCGTCTCGAATTTTCACCGGCACATCGAGCCCGCACATGTCCGCCATTTTCTCCAAACACGCGTGGCTCACCGGCGCGAGGATCCCGGGTAGGATCGGCACCCGAATCCCGATCTCTCGACAATCCCTCACGAAGTCTATCAGGACTCGAGATTCGAAACATATTTGCGTTATGATAAAATCCGCGCCCGCCTCCACCTAAAAGTATTTTACAAATGGACCCAAGCAGAACAGAAAGTCAAAATGACTCCAGATGACACCTTTAACAATCATTTTGATATAATTTTGGTATCATTATGACTTTATCGTGTCATTTTGACGTTATCGTGACTTTCTGTTCTGCCTGGAGAGTTCTTCCTCGATAAATCAGGCTCGCGCGAGATTACTCAGAAAGAACAGAAAGTCATAATGACGTCAAAATGACCTCATAATGATGTCAAAAGCGTCATTTTAGCATCATTTTGACGTCATGACTTTCTGTTCCACTTGGGTAACTCGCAACTTCGACGATGGTCAATCATTATACTTTCGCTTTTATGTAATGCAGGTCGAGCTCCTTGGAGGGCGATTCTGGATGCGTTTGCGGATAACCCGCGACGCACACGCAAAACGTATCGCCAAACTGCTCTCTGATAAAAGCGACCAGATCTGCCGCATGCTCGAAGTCACCGTTCTCGGACAACGAATCTGCAATTTAGCCAAACGTACTTTCCCCAACGAAGCACTCGATAGGGAAGATCGATAAACTTGAGACTCAAGGATCCGTTTTATCGCGAAATTCAATTCCTCCTTCTGATAATCGCAGGCATGCAAATTGTATCAATCGCAATCGTTTAACAAATTACAGACAGGTTTGGAAAGTAACGCGTTACTTGTAATGCCGTTACCGTTACAGTTACTTTTTTTAGTAACAAATTGGTAACGTTATATTTTTTCATTAGTAACGGTAACGCATTTACATTTTGTGGATAATGGTAACGAGTATAATCGTTACTTCCCAGATAATACACGATATTCAAAGAATGTCATAGGATGTTCTAAGAACATTGTAACGTTCTTAGAATGTTCTATGGACATTTTTAGAAGGTTTGTGCTATCTGGGTTTGTACATGTACAATACATATGTTTGGAAAGGGCATAAGCGAGTTTTTTTTTAAAAGAAGGGAGCGTTATGTTTGATCATATTGCGATTAATCAAGACCACTGTAGATCTCACGTTGAACTAATCAATTAGCAATACCCAGGTAGAACACAAAATCATAATAAGATCATAATGACATCAAGTAGAAGTCATTTTAGGAAAAATCATAATGACGTCATTCGATACACTTTTTATGATGATTTTGTGATGAATTCTTGATATAGCAATGATTTTCAAAAGATTTTTTAGTTAAAAAAATCACTTAAAAATCATTGCTATATCAAGAATTCATCACAAAATCATCATAAAAAGTGTATCGAATGACGTCATAATTTTTCCTAAAATGACTTCTACTTGACGTCATTATGATCTTATTATGATTTTGTGTTCTACCTGGGTATAGACAGCCGGATGTTATTCTAAAAAAAGGTCATTAAAATTTAGCGAAAAAGTAACGGAAATCGTAACGACTCGTTATATTTTTAGTAACGATAACTGTAACGAATTACTTTTTCCAATGGGTAAAGTTACTTTTCTCCGCTAACGGTAAAGTTACTTTTTTCAATGAGTAACGGTAACGAGTTACTTTTCAAAAGTAACTTTCCCAACCCTGATTACAGATAGATTGAAAGATTGATATGATCGTCGATTAAGATAATCGGAGTTTGGCCGAAAAGATATTCCGAAAGAGTTAATGATTATAATTACCTCCTCGCAATGCAAATATATTAATTATTCCGAAGGCAAGGGCCTTTCTCAGGATATGGTCGACCTCATTGCGCTTTAAACCTTTAGCCGCTAGATGTAAAAGAGTATTGGGCGGAAAATTCTCCGCCAAGTCCAACGGCAGATAGCTATCGTTGCTGGAAGCTGTTTCGTTATGCCATGTTAACGCGTAAAAGAGGGGCGAATACTCTTCCATATCTACGAGAAGCCTGCATGATATACGAATTAAATTATATATACATTTTATATATATGTATGTATAATATAAAACGTATATATTATATATAATTATATATCTATATATAATGTATATTATATATTTTATATTATTATATATAATATATATAAATATATATATATTTCAAATGTGCATTATGTTTTTGGATTATATTCTCAAAAAAACAAAGATTCTCTAGTGAAAATTTTTCTTGGAATTCTTCATATAATTTTTCAGAATTTTTAAATTTTAGAATTTTTCAGAATTTCTGTATAATTTTATAACTTACATAACAAATTCTTAAAAATATTATGAGATATTATAAGAATTTTTTTCACGTCAGGGCATTGTTTTAATAAAATCTAGAATTATGCACAGTTATAACCTCAATAAAGTCTCAAACAATCGCGAATCTCGTGTTTCGAGAAAGAAGCTTGTCCTTCATATTACTGTAATTGTTCTAATTAAGAATCATCGTATTATCAGTGTTGTAACTCGGTCCGATTTTTCTTCATTCTACAGACCTTCGGTAAAACGCACCGGATCTCCTCGTGGAAACGATTTCGAAGCTACAAAATATCTCGTTTTTGCTAATTTTATCTCTTAATGATTGCCGCAGATCCACGATCGTCCTGCAAGGATTCTCGGTATGAAAACCGCGCGTGGAAGGACTGCTGTGGTTTCTGCCAGCGTCACTTCTTTCGCACGTGTTCTTCTCCAGAATTAAGTTTCTCATTATACGATCAGCGATAATCGTAAATCGAAGTGTATACTCTCACTCCGTGGTTTATACTAATGGCCTGCATAGAATTATGTAATGTACAGCATGGAGATCTCATAGTGATGTATGTATAGTGTAAAAATATGTGCGCAATATTACATGTATATAACAATAATAATAAATATAACATGTATATAATCATTGATTTATATATTATAAGAAAATATGACGTCAATCAATCTCTAATGCTAATCGATCAATGTTGTATATACATTTCTTAATAATAAATGGATAAAATATACGTACATATCTGATACGTTTGTTTCTGCGTATGCAATTTTATTTTAATATGTCGTAGCAAGTCGCTTATTTTGAAACATTATGGATTTTAATGATAACGTATAAATCTATGTAACATTTACTAGTTGCAAAAGAATTCCGTAAAAAATGTTCTTATATCACGCTCAGAGATCATTATTTTTGTTAAAATTTTATTTCTGTCAGATTCGTATAGCACGCATCTCTCGAATATTACTTCTAACAAACTGTACACCCATCTCAATACAGAAAAATAAATTATAAATATTACAGCAAACAATTATGAGTTATCATTAAATAAATTATAAAACGACACAACTGGCAAGTAATTGCCATCATAAACCAGTAATTATTCAGTGATTACGAATCACCGTTTATTAAATGAACATGAGTTTAATTGGTCTAAACCTGTGATATTGCATAAAGAAAAACAATTACGAAAGAGGGAAATTGCAAAAATATATTTTATAAAAAGTTCTAACAACACTATTAATTTACAAAAAGACACTGAAAATTTAAATGTAATTTATGATGGTTTAATTATGAACAGATAGTTCCTTGTCTCTTTGTTTATTGACAATTTTGATCTGTTTTGTCCTTTTATCCTTATTCTCTTAAAACGACTTTATTCGAGTGCTAAATGTAACGCTGTATGGACGTGCTTTGAAACACGTGCTCTACCGCCCGATGCTGCACCAGGTTGAAATGTATATATCGAAGTATTAATTGCAAGTTTATATTCTCTTCTCCACATTTTTAATTTTATATACCGATCGTTCATTCTGTACCTATTTAATTGCAGATTGATGTAATTTTTAACACTTAAAAAGGACCACAATCCGTATGGTCGAAACGTTGTAGTAATAAATTAAATATATTACTTGCCAGTTGTGTCGTTTTATAATTTATTTAATGTTAATTATTTACTGGCGATTGGAGAAAGAATAGATTTTTTGGTAATTATGAGTTATTCTTTCTCAGATATAATCTCCTGCAAACTTCTGTGATAGGTATGTCGGATACAGAGGGTATCCCACCAGGAGTAGTTTCGGTTTCTTGCAGAGCGTACTTATCCGTGATAGTCCGAATATCATCGATATCCGGAGTTATCGACATATTGATAGCCGGATAAATCAGAAACGCAAATGTGGCTAGAGCGGTCAGCGCCCATATGGGAATCGCGACTGCCCAATACTTGGAGGGCCAATACGTCAGGCCTAAATAATCGTGCAGCACATCGTCTGGTATTATCGCCCATATCACATACAACAGGAAGAGCATATTCGATCCAATGTACATGGCATATCCATAGACAGCCCTGGGGCCGTAAGGCGCAGGAGTGTGTTCCATAACATGTGTATATTTGAAAACCAAGTGAAATATAACTAGCGAAGAATCGGCTCAGTAATAACTGTATGTTGGCTCAGTAATGACTGTATGTCGGCTCAGGTGGACCGAATTGTTGAATGGTTTCCGTGACCAGTAGTAGATTATCGAAGAAAGATGTAAGCCCCACACGTACCTTCCTTGCTTCCTTACCGCTGAATGACCTGCACAGAGAATAGCAAATGTCAGTGAAACGACATACAAGGAAAAGAAATTTAATACAATTTTGCGCTTACGCTTCCAAAATGTTGTTATTCAACTTAAGCTGTTTTGTGACTTCGCCTCTCGACGGCTCCTTGTCGACTCGAAGCACTTGGTACGCAACTTCTGCTTCCCTGTCGCTTGGGAAAGGCACAGACAGATGCCTATGTAATGTTAAGGTTCCAAAGACAACAAATTGAGTAACAAATCTTTTTATAAACAAATAATTTGTAAAATAAGGATACACCCTGAGATCACTCATGGCATTCTACAATTTGGCGACGCTGATTGTCCAAATTAAAATCTCTGTTCTGCAATCATAAAAAATTACAATGTAAGCATGTTATGAAAATTAATATTGGATATGTTTGTATCTGTGCGCATACAAAATTTTAATTCGTTTTATTTTCTTTGGAAGGTGTTCGCAGTCTTTGCGAGATAACCTTAAATCGATAGCGATAATAATGGAGTTGTACAGCGCAATCGATACATTTATCTAACGTGGCAATAACTGGCTGTCCAAGGACTATGTAACAATTAACGCATTTGAAAACGTTGCAATTAATGTCGATACGATAGACGTACGTTCGAGTTGACGTACAATACATACGTGTGTGGGCGTTGCTGACGTCGCGACAGTCACCCTCCTGTGCCGTGCAGTAAACATTGCATTTCGCCGTAAAAAAGGGAGGGAGAAGAAAGACAAAAGGCTGGACTGCATTTATCTTTATTCGCTTCCGAGAATCTCCTCCAACTAGGTAGGTAATATTTCGACGCGGTCGTCGCCACTCCTTGAATCTTCTAAAGATCCTGCTTCTGTTCTTAGGTTAGGACTGACAGCTGGCGTTTATTTACTACTGTCATTTCCGATTAGTTTACGCTTCGATTGACACTTTGTCACTGGGCGGTAGCGGACGAACGATCAGTATTATGCGAAGCATTGTGGAAACAACGCCGTACTTGGATAACTCGTCGAGAGATCGCACAAGATCTCCATGTGTTCATCGATTAGCTAATTAATATAACTGTGATCTCAATTATTTATTTTAATCCAGTTGCATTTTACATACATACGTCGGATGTTACGGTAAGAGATAGAGATAACTCGATCTCGCCTGCACAAAGAGAATCCTGCGACCAAAGAGTACAAGAGTACACACTGCTTCAATGATCGGAGGTTTAATATTCGCTTTACGAGCTATTGAATAATCAGGAAGAATATCAGATATGAGTGGAACGACAAGAGATCTGCCGTGGGGCCTGCAATGCGCAAGGTGTATGTGCGACGGATGCTGCGAGCATCGTCGTGTCAATTGGATGGCATGGCACCAAGGAGGCATACTGGCTCTCACTTACCTAGCATATACTTGTTACCATTTGACTAGAAAACCGATATCCGTGGTGAAGAATGTCCTGAGTCTCAATTGCAGCAATCTACCGATACCCGCGGATATCTCAGTGAATGACAGTAACCGGGACACCTGGTGCGACTGGGCTCCGTTTGGTAAGGAGAGATAGCGACGAGTATAAAGTAATATCACAGAGAAGACAAACACTCATCAGAATTTACGAATAATCTGTGCTACGTTATTTCTACAGATACGGAGGATGCGCCAGCGTTACTTGGCATGCTGGACTCGGCATTCCTATTCGCATACGCAGCGGCTATGTTTCTCAGGTGGATATCTTGAAGCGAGCTCGTCATTCGCCATATCATAGAAATACTTTAGTAATAATGTCATGTTTCTTTTCTTTACATAGTGGATTCATAGCAGAGCGAGTAAATCTGCGATACTTCCTTTCCATTGGTATGCTCGCGTCGGGCATATCATGCTACCTGTTCGGAATTGCTAAACCGTACAATATTCATAATTTATGGTACTTCATTTTCGTGCAGGTAAATATTGATACATTGTAAAACATACAGATGGTCTTTATAATAATGCAGACGGTTTTTCATATTTTTTTCTTTTCTTCACAGGCGCTAGGCGGAATCTTTCAAACTTCTGGCTGGCCAGGTGTAGTAACTATTGTAGGAAATTGGTTTGGAAAAGGCAAGCGCGGCTTGATCTTTGGTGTGTGGAACTCTCACACGTCCTTAGGAAATATATTAGGCAGTTTAATCGCGGCGGCATACGTCGAGTCCGATTGGAGTTTGAGTTTCATAGTGCCTGGAGTGGTAATGGGACTGGTGGGATTCGTCATCTTCCTGTTTCTAATACCGAGCCCTCTCGACATAGGATACAGCCCGCCCGCTTCTCTCGCATATCGGAAAATTGATGTAACGAATAGCTCGGATGATGACTCGACTGACATAGGTTACGAATCTCGTAGTATCACCGAGGATGTAAGTTCCCCATAGTTACTTATAGTAATTATGCGCTTTTTCATTCAGCAAATACTAGTATTAGCATAGTAGATGTTTTTTTAATTTTGATAAGCGTAAGATTTTGTAGTGTAACACACTATTTGTCAATTAACACACGTAATAGCATGTTTGTAATTAAATTATAATAAGCATGTTCTCTCTACTTTACGTTTCTATTTACAGTTTTGTCTCTTTTAGTTTTCCTAGGTTTTTTTTATCCAAGTGCCAAGATATATAAATCATTCGATTATTTTTAGTAGAATTATAGTTTGCACTTCCGTAATAAAAATAAGCATCTATTGTACCTAGCGTGTCATCTATCGCTGTGTCTACCGTGAACAACTTACTGCCGACGTAAGTGCATGCCACTCTTCCATATAGTTAACATTTCTCTATTTAACTTTAAAATATAACAAAATTAAATAACGTGTTATTTCGACGAAAAATTGCAATGCATGTATTATAACGCATATTTCATTTTTATTCGTAATTCTTAAAGCGCGTAAGAACATGTGTTCCGAGCAGCAATGTGTTACTATAAAATTTATTAATATCATAACTGCTTTCCTCTAACATGTATAAATATATATATTATTAGTAATACTATTTAATGTAATTTATATGTCCAAAAGAATACGGTAAGTGGGGGATCCGAAACCAGCCCGATGCTGTCTGGACACCGACGTGATAGCACACCTCGTAATAGCGCTATCGGCTTCGTAGGAGCCATGAAGATACCGGGTGTCATCGAATACTCCTTATCGCTGTTTTTCGCGAAGCTTGTTAGCTATACATTCCTCTACTGGTTACCATTATACATCGCGGCTTCAAGTTGGTATTTCCAACAATATTACTCTTCGAGTACCAATGTAATCTTATTTTAGAGTTTCAATAAGAATTTCTTGCAGCTACGTACAGCGCAACTGTGAGTGCAGATCTATCGACTTTGTTCGATGTGGGCGGTATAGTAGGCGCCATAGCGGCTGGAGTTCTCTCCGATTATAGTGGCATGAGCGCGTTAACATGCGCCGCGATGTTTGGACTTGCATTTCCTGCGGTGAGTCCAATTTTTTTCTTATCAAATGGCTCGAACGGAAAGTTCAGTGTGTATGATGTGGCACGAAACGTATTAATAACACTGATAAGAAACGGTGACTTGATAGTAACAATTTCTGGATAAGCCCTTGTACAGTCGAAGTCTAAAAAACTTTCGCCACATGCAGATTTTTAAGTTACAAAATGACTAAATTATTAGAAAAATTATTAATAAGTTGTAATTATTGCCCACATAATTTACTCTTATTAAATTTCATTAAACGCTACTTTATGTAATGTTCTTCCACTGAATGATAATACACAATATAAATTTGAATGTATGTATATAGCGCTTTTAATATATACGTCATATGTTTCAGTTATTTATATACGATTATATCGGGAACACCAGCCTAGGCGTCAATATAATATTACTACTGATAGGGGGACTATTAGTGAACGGTCCCTATGCATTGATAACGACCGCTGTGTCGGCCGAACTGGGAACTCATCCCAGCTTAGGAGAAAATTCGAAGGCTTTAGCTACAGTAACTGCTATTATCGATGGAACTGGTAGTATTGGGGCTGCAGTTGGTCCGCTGTTAGCAGGTGTAGTGTCTCGATGGGGTGGATGGCACCATGTGTTTTACATGCTTATGTGCTCGGATTTATTCGCCCTCCTGGTAAGTCCACTTTGCTTCTTCATTGATATAGAAACGAAATCATTACAGATAATGTACATACTATTTTGCTGTTTCAGCTTCTGTCCAGATTAGTTTATAGAGATATAAGGTCATATATACAAAGACGAAGAGTTATTCAAATTTAGAGCGTGAAACAAAATTTGCGAATTGTTGCGTAGATGCGGAGGTATGTGATTTTTACGTGTTTGGATCTGCATATTTATAATTTCGCTCGTATCTCCTCTAAAGGGTTCCCGAATGGAAACCCACGTTCGATATACGAGACATTTAAATGTCTAAATAGATAGCGTATTTTGGACAGTATTTTTTGTCATAACTATTATACGCATCTAAATGTAGATAATTTTAAAATATTCAACTACGGAAAAAAATGCTGCTATTTTAAATACTTTTCGAGATCGATATTTTTTAATGGTATATACACGATGTAAAAAAAATATTTTTTTATTGCGTATGCTAAGTATCAGATGTTACCATATGAACTTATAATTATATTACGACATAAATATATCACAAAGTCTAATATAAAATTGTTTAATGTACATATGTCTGCAAAATATTGCGTACCAATATGAGGTGTTAAACTCAAGGAATGCCGATGGGAATTATGTAGCTGATAGCATCGGCGAAGTCACCCCACGCAGCTCTTTGGGTTTGAAAGATGATTATCCAAGCTAGTAGGGCGCCAGTCCAAATGGTTGCTCCAATAGCGGAGAAAATTACGTCTGAAAGAAACGTGAATGCACTTTGTTAGGGAGGAGAATATTTAAATTCGTTGTAGGAAATTGATCGATACCAACATTTCTTAATCTGCTTCTGTTCCTCGTAAGGTGGTGCTACGAAAGCCTCCTTCGAGAACCAAACCGCGTTCACGGCCCATAGGAATGGCAGCAGTGCAAAACCAGCTGTAACAAAGAAAAATTGAAGTAAATATTAGCAAGTTGATATAAAATATAATTTTTGGCTGCACGCTACATTATTCTCTCTCTCTCTTTCTCTGTATTTAAAAAATATATATATGTATCTAGGTTTTGGAACAAAAGCGAGAGAAGAAGCGAGTATTGCAAGAAAGCAAAAACTGAAGATGTCAACGACATAAAAATTAAACTCTGATGCCAAGAATCATGTACTGCCGCAAATACCTGAAGTTTAACCTAAAGTTTTACCTAAGCTCGACCAATTTTTAACACATTTGCAGTCAGAACGTCATCTGCTTACCCATACGATAAGTCTGAATAGAAAAAAACCATATTCGCAGATGAAAGATAAGACATACATTAAACAAGTTTAAGACTTAAGATTCATTAAAAACTGGGTCAAAACAGTCTTAAACTGTAACGTTTGATATCACACATATTATATACTTCCAACTAGAACCTAGGGTCTGCGAATGTGTTAAAACGAAAGTTGGACGTGCATTAAGATGCGCATGCATCGTGATACTCGATAAATCGTTGCGCAAAGCCAATATTAATACCGAGAATAATTATCGCGTCGCGACGTCAACGTACCGCGAAAGTACCACTTGCAGAGATGTAATTTCTTCTCGTTCGGCACCTTGGACAGGTCCATCGTGGCGATGACAGCAGAGAGATGACTCCTAACCTATCCTCGTTTCTCGGTACCGTTTCGAGACGCCCCGCCGTCCCGTTCCCTCGATCAAACGATCCAAACGGCGGTCAACATCGAGCCACGAGACAGTCAAATCGTCTGGACGACACCCGAGTCGCGCTAACGAACGCTAAACGCGAGTAAACCAACAACAAGAGGAAAAGGAAGGCGAGAAGAGAGAGTCGGTCGCGTCGGAGGACGGAGCGTCTCGTCGCGCTCCCAAGATGGCGCCGCGACGACGCCTGGCGCGCCCCCTCGCGGCGGGTGGGTGTCACTTGGTCACGTGGCCGCGGGACGCTCGAGTCCCCGCCGAGGCCCGTGTCGCGAGGCCAGCCATTTTGGTACGTTAACATGGCGTCGCCGCCGGAGATTAATATGGCGTCCTCGGACATAATAACCGAAGTGGAGATTCAACCGGACATCCAGGAGGTCGAGATAGAGGCGATACCGGTGGAGATACCGTGCGAGACCGTGGAGACGACGATCGAGGGCGAGGACGGGCAGCCGATGATAGCGCTGCAGCCGCTCCCGGAGCCGGGCCGCGAGGAAATCATACTGCAGACGCAGGAGGAGATCGTCGGCGCGGACCCGCTCAGCGTGTACGACCAGATCCCGGTGCCGGACAACGACATTTATGTCGAGTCCAGCCCCGGGCCGTCGCGCAAGGCCGCCAAGAAGGCGCGCAAGAGCGGCGGCGCGCGTTTCCGCGCGTCCGACCACGCGATCTTCGGCGAGATGGCCACCGAGACCAAGGCTAGGAAGTGGGAGCAGAAGCAGGTGCAGATCAAGACGCTCGAGGGCGAGTTCTCGGTAACGATGTGGGCGTCCGGCACGGACGACGGTGAGTGTGTACGGTTAGGTCGTACGCGCGCATTCCTATTCTCTGGCATCTACTACTCCACTCTTTTTTCCCCGACATTTCCTCATCCTTTCTTTCCTTCCGTCTTTCTCTTTCGCCTTCCGCTCCTTTCGTCGTCGCTCTCCCTTCGCCGAGCCCTCGGCCAAAGGACGGTTCTCTCTCTATCTCCGTCTCTCTTTCTCCTCTCTCTGTGTGTCTTTCTCCCCTCGTTCCTCCTAGCCCGTCGTATCCTCCACGCACACGGGCGGGTACGCACTTCCGGTGCGATGCCCAGATCGATACTGCGTCGTCGCTGATACGGGCGCGCGATCGCCGCGCGGAGAAATCGGCGACCTGGGCCGGCCCGCGTCGTCCGCGCGGGCCAGCCGGCTTGACAGGCCGCGTTGTTTGTTTTGATCGCGCGAACGCCATTGCGCTTGGCCCCACGGGGGCAGCCATATTTTGAAAATGGCCTCTTTTACGCGGCGGATCGCCCGCCCGTCCGCCGCCGAGGCAAATGGCGGCGGACGTGCCGGAGCGACGTCGCGGAGCAACGCGGCACTCCGTGCCCTGTCGACGACTCGACGCGTCGTTCCGACGATACGTTCGGATTTCCCCGCGTCTTTGGGAGAGAGATAGACAGATAGGCAGAGCGATAGGGCGAGTTTTTAGCTAGCTATGTTTCGTTGGGGAGAAAAGGATTTCATGAATCTCGAAGGTCCGAGGCGGCGCACAAAAGAGCTCCGGACCGACGCGCTCCGAAGCGACGCTTCGACTTCTGACGTCACGACGGATCCATGCTGCACCGCGAGCGCATATACCGGGTGTTCGGAATCCGATGATACGAGCGAGCGATATTTTGTTGATTCGCGCATCTCGTTTATTATATATTTTGTTGTATACTTAAAGTCGAGTTGTATTTCGTAAAGATGTTCCGAAACGGCATTTATTGTCTTGTAATCTTGTCGGGGAGAATTCCGGAGGTGTTACTAAGGACGCGATATAACGGGTATCCCGCTTCTTTCGGCATGCATTCCCCTACCTTTATCTTATTGTTCCTGTAAAACGCATTTTTTTTTTAAGGCTTGCAATGAGAGAAAAATTATGTTAAAATTTATTTAAATATATATCATGATTCCAAGTTTAAGAAATTTGATACTTCCATCTCTGAAAAAAAAATCGGAAGATAATTAAAATGTTGATATATACATGTAATAGTAATTTCAATTATCTCGTTTATAGAAGATTATAAGAAATTAAATTAAGATAGACTTATCTTGATCTTAATTTAATTTGTTGCAATAATTTTATTAAAAATTGTATCTCGTTGCAATTTTATTATGAATTTTTTGCCTGAATGTTTCCTCCAACAATTCTACCAAGTTTATTCTCTGCTTTCTCTTGCCAGATATAATTTTATATAGAAAATATAATATATATATATTTATATATATCATAAACTATATGACATATAAATTATATATCATATAGTTAACAAAGTAATAAATAACAAAAAATTCAAAAATTAGCTTTTTTGGGACCGCTCTCCGTTTGTTGCTGTTAAAGGTAACATCCTATTAGCGCCTGACCTGGATGTGGATGTTCCAGATGAAGGTTCGAATCCAGAACCAGATCCAGACTACACGGAGTATATGACGGGCAAGTCCAATGCCAAGTTCAATTCAAACAGCTCGGTGTCAGACGGTATGCCTGGTTTGGATCTTTCGGATCCAAAGCAACTTGCCGAATTCGCACGACCCGGTCATAAGCTGAAGGTACGCAAACCGCCGGTGATGGACGGCGTCGAGCGAACGATCGCGTGCCCCCATAAGGGATGCACGAAGATGTTCCGTGATAACAGTGCGATGCGCAAACACTTACATACGCACGGACCACGTGTACACGTGTGTGCTGAATGCGGCAAGGCTTTCGTTGAAAGTTCCAAACTCAAACGGCACCAGCTAGTGCACACGGGCGAGAAGCCATTTCAGTGCACATTCGAGGGATGCGGCAAGAGGTTTAGTCTCGACTTCAATCTTCGTACTCACGTGAGAATCCATACTGGCGATCGGCCATACGTATGTCCATTCGACGGATGCAGTAAAAAGTTCGCGCAATCGACGAACCTCAAGTCACATATATTAACTCACGCGAAGGCCAAGTAAGTATCGCTTCTTCGTCACACAAGATTTGAGATAAAAACGGAAAAAGTGGGCGAAAACATTTTTATCGAGGGGCTACTCGCATCGAAGAGCAATCGGAGAGAATTGAAATAATGGTTATCCCGAATGTGTGTGTTTAATAAGTGATGCTGATTGGCTTTTTAGGATATTGAAAAGATAAATTGCTTAAATTCAGATTGTAAATTTTGTTACGTAATTTAGAAGATCAATGCGACAAAATGTTAAGTAGAATTTAATTATTTGACGAGATGATTTAGTTATTTGACGAGAATTTGTTTTGTATAATTTCAGATCCCGGAACGCGATTGGGAGACAAGTACAACAAATCCAACTTCAACAGCCTCAATTTGTCCAAGTTGAAGTTGCAGATGTGGACAATCAACAGTTCATCGTCTACGCCGATTAGCCCCCCTAAACATTGATCTCGTATATCTCCCGCTGAACACTACTACTGAAGTATCGTAACCATTAATTATTAATCTAAACAGTGTAAATATTTTTACGGCGTGTACAAGTGATGTCATTACACGTGACATCGGGCAGTCAAACTAGCTGTCTTAAGAGAATTAATGGAAGAATAATACCTCTGTGCTTAGATACGAATTACTTGAGAAATGTCTGGAGCACTATATTACCGTAAAAACACGAGAGGGCAAATAAAGTTAAGCAACATTTAAAGAAAAAAAGAAAAAAAAAGATAATGTACCTTCTAAGATAATGCAAGCTAGACTGTGTCGCGTACTGCTCAATTTCTTGTTCTATCAAGAGAAATCGAGTGCGCTCGCATAACACGTATATATATATATATACACACACACACACACACATACACACACACACACATACACAAACACACACACGAGACTGTATATATATAAATATATATAAGTACAATTAAAATATTGTATACAGTATATTTTGGAGAAATTCAGATGGGAATAAACCACGAAGATGCATCTTTTTCCGTCGGACTCAATTGTACCATCTTGGTAATATACGACTTTTACACTGTATAATGCTGAGACTTGTTGATAGTTGATGAAGTGAGAGGAGAAAAAGGGAAAGAGAAGTTACGCGTGTGTAACGTATATTGCAAAATCCGTAAATATCACGCAATCTTTATCGCATGGTTCGGTATTGTTTTTCTTTATATATCGGTGTAATAAAGGTGTCGTGACAGCGTGTTTGCTGGATATGAAAAGGAAAGGAAGTAACTTAAAAGGAAATTGTACAAAAGAAAAGTATATCGAAATGGTGTTACTGCATCCCGATGTGATATTTGCGTAAAGGTTGCGACGTCGTGCACGCGCATCGAACGACTTGAACGACTACGGCGACACTTGAAATTTCGAGTAAGAAGCAATATAGTTATGGATAGATAAATATCGAATTAGAATAAATTTACTGCGTGCATCTCTCATTACGTCACTGATCATAATTATTCGCATATCATAATTTTATACGCGCGATGTTAACAGGCATACTTACGACATAAGTACACATGTGCACCAATCTGCATAAAATTAGGCGAACTTTGAATAATTTGTTTAAAACCTGTAAAGTATATATTCTTTCATAAAAAAAAGATTTTACTTTGCAGCTGTACATATAATTCTTGTGGCTGTACCCATCTGTTAATAGTGTTCTCTTATATAATTTGTCTTTTTAAAAAGAAAGATGGAAAAATTGATCTTTTAAAATTTGTTTAGCATTTAGACAATGGTTTGGCAATCCTTTTTGTTAAACTTTCATTTTTATTAATTTGTTCCTTTCGGCAATTGGCATTATACTTCATATTAGGCTTCTTCTTTGCATGATAAATACAATTTGGAATTACTTTTTAATACTTTCATACGGTCTATGTTTTACTAACGTAACAACATTCGTTAGAAAACGAAAATATAATAAATTGCTTCAAAACGCAATTTAAGTTTGAAATAAAAAATTCAGGTAATTATCTGACAAGGAGAAGCGTTATCATTATCTGCTTTTTAAAAGGAAGTAATTCAGTAACGATGTGTGTGTACGATTATAACAATGCTCTTCGCAGAAGATCGAGATATCTTCAGAGGGCATATGTAGATTTTTTTGTTGTATTCATAAATTTATGCACCAGCCCGTGCATTGTTTTTCACGGTATATATTTAAGTTCGATAATTTATATGAAAATATAACACGAAATAAAAAATATATATATTTCTATGCTTATATTTTATTTGTGTGTCATTTTTCATTGCGCGAGAAAAAGACATCGGTTGGTTATTTCGGGGTCGCTAAATTATTAACAGAAAACTCATGATGTAACATTGAAGAACGCTAATTCTAATCGATTACGCGTATAAATATATATAATAAGACATGTATATACTTTTGTTCGCAGGACGACAGTATCGTTCAACTCTTCCCGTTAAATGATGTTACAGTGGAATGAATATTCGTACAAACATAAATTTTCTACAATTAGTATCTTCCAGATCGCCCGTCCCTACCTTTGTCGTCTCTTTTCCGGCGATCTTTGGATCTCGATCGTCTGTCGCGCGATCGCGATCGGCGCTTGCGATCTCGACCGCGTGAACGCGAACGCGATCTAGACCGTCCCCTGCCGCTCTTCTTGCGACTGTACAAATAGCGACGCAGCTCACGCGAGATAGGTTTCAGATGCATAAAGTTGCAAAATCCAGAACGCGTGCATTCTCTGAAAAAATAGAAAAGATACAAGATCATTATCGATCTTATTCATTATCACAAAAATTTACACATGAATGGTTTCTATGCCACCATACCCCATTTCGTATTGACGACAGCAGGCCTCCCTGAAATCCGTCACTGGCGAAAGTTCAGCGTACACTGGTCTACCGCCAAACCAACGATTGTTTAAGTCATTCACAGCTCTCTCCGCGTCTTCTTCTCTGCGAAACTTGATGTAAACATTGCCCACCAAGTGATCGCCGAGATTGTCACACACATTCATCTCTTCGATCTCGCCATACTTATCTTCGCACTCGACAAAGACGTCCTCAAAGAAATTATCGTAATGCTCTTGCATTTCTTCATCCGACACATTTGCGACCACTAGAATAAGAGTAGATAACAGGGTTTTTTTATTCAATTTGGAAAAGAATTTAACAAAATATTGAAAATATCTAACTAAAAATATCTAACTGGTAAACTAATAAAACAAGTTATAGTTGTAGAATCACAATATACTTACAATGGGAGCCATCTGCACTTTTGGCAGAATTCTGGGGATTCACATACAGGTTTTGAAGTAGACATGTCTGGAAAAGAATATACACAGTTAACTATGTATCAATTATTTATATTAAATATTCTTCATAATAAGACTGTATGAAAGTTAATTGTTTCTTCGTTGCATAAATACATTTATTAGAATATTAATTAAAAGTTTAAATTTGATTATACTAATTATTTAACACATTAGGGTGACGCATGGTTTTGTGTGAGTGATTGACTTGTAATCAACATCCCAAATCTCATCTCATGTATGTCTCGATTTTATAAGAGTATAATTGGAAGATTGAAGGTTGAAGGAGTGAAGAAATGTGAGGCGACGATGGTAACTCGTTTCGAAAATATTTAAAATAAGAATTATTAAGATACCCAATAAAAATTTTTTAATACGTACCTGACTGAATGTAGGCTTGTTGTGAATACGCGAGCACCGGTCGCCGTGGCGGCAGGCGCCGATTTTGAAATAAAAGGAGCAGTTTACTCTAAAAGGAAAAAGAAAAGCATAGGTTAGGATAAAAGTTGCTCTCGTAGCCCCTTCATTTACAACTCGGCGTAACGAGTTTTTCTTACTTGTCCTTCTCGGTACCGAAGATAGATGCTAAATACTCCGCCATGACTCACGTTCCCTCGAGTACAAGATTACTCCGATAGTTGTTATTAATTTGTTGGAAGTCATCAAAACCTGCCGAGCATCACGCGCCGATTGATGGCAAAATGGCGGCCATGTTAGTCGCCGTATTCATGACGAGAAAAAGATGCAGTTGCATTCTCACGAACGCGCAGCAGCCATTCTGCCAATGGGTGCATCCAGATGCACAACCGCTCACTGAGCGCTCAGTGAGCTCTTGCATCCGATTGGCATATTCTTTTAGAGCTAAAAATTTACGCCAATTAGATGCAAGAGCTCACTGAGCGCTCAGTGAGCGGTTGTGCATCTGGATGCACCCAATGAAAAAATCGCCCAGGCGCAGGGAGAAGTAATATGGCCGCCAATTTTAGAATATTCTACGGCCGGTATTCATAAGCAGGGTTGGGCTAAGTGATGTTTTATACTGTATAATACTGTATAATACCATGTATAATACCATGTGTAATGCATGGTATTATACCATGTATAATGCTTTATACATGGTTATGTTTATTACTGTATAATACTTTATAATACCATGTATAATAAAATGTATAATGCTCACGTATAATACGTGCCCAACCCTGTTCATAAGTTTTCAAGACCATCTTAAGTAATGTTTAAGGCGATCCTGTACCGGTCTGTATTACCGGCCGAACGCGATATTTTTTTCTACACGTTTTTGTTGTATTGGTTTTACAGATTTAGAAATCCTTTTCCATAATTAAAGTATATACTCCAATACAAAACATAGCGTACGACTTTATGCCGGAAATTTATGATGGAGCTGTCATACA
>NJRP01000772.1:30233-41599 GCA_003063835.1 Aphaenogaster floridana | reverse complement strand
GCGCGCTCGACCGAAGCAGCTCCCATCTAAGGAGCGTTTAGCAAATTACAAGTGCAGTCGGTAAGTCAACTCTTATGGTAAAAAGTGCGCACACCCATTAATGAACACCCTGTATATGTATCCATATATACACCTATACACATAGACACACACATGAGCACATCCATTATTTTCGCGGTAGGTTTTGAATGTAGGGATCAGATAATGAATCATTTTTTAGCAGTAGCGGGGTCGAAATAACCCAAACCCATTTTTCTCCCAGAGAAGTTTAAAAATGGCAGTATCTTGACTCATAATGAGACTACGCAACAATGGCCAATACGAGATTTCGGAGCTCTATAACTCGAAAACTATTGATTTTCAGACCTAGGTCCCATTGAGACTTTTGATTGGGAGGTCAAACAGTACAACATACTAAAATTTCAGACAATTTGGCCGGGAACCAAAATCCATATGGTTGGTAGAGGGGTCCTTTCGTTAATGTCGCGCTTTGAGTAGCATCGCACAAATGAGCTCGTATACCGCATATAAGTACCGGCGAAAGTAATGTTGTGTTTTTGCAGTTCAAATTTCTTGTTTACGTCCGGAGATAGGCACTTCGCTGCCTCTTGATCGCGGTAAATATTGTTTGCGAGAATTAAAGTAATTGTGGGTCACTGTTAATTATATTGAGAATACGGTCGGATAGTTGAGATCCGACATTTTGTTGTCTTGTCGCAGTCATAAGTGTACCGGGAGCGAGTTAGCGTGCGCTTGACGCGGCGCGGGGGAACCGCGTGCGGCGTAATCAGAGAGTGCGGCGCGATAGCGGGGACGGACGCGCTGTATCACGCGTCCGGATAACGGAGCGACCTTGCCAACGTCCGCGAGCGAGCGCAGGGCGATCCCCGCGAACGCGATAAATCTAGTAGCTGCCGAGGTCTTATTACGTTTCGAGCAAAGAAAGTCGTTGTCGTTTGTCGCGCGTATGCTTTTCCCCTCGCGCATAGAATACGCGGGGCTACCCTTGCGTTCGACTCCGACCGCTGCCCGCACCGACGGTACATCCGTCCAACCGTCCCCGCGGATGGGCATCGAACATCGAAATTGAAATATATTATACTCTATTAATTTTACATAATGTGCCTAATTTGTCTCTGACCGATCCTCGATACCGTACCGCCCTAACAAATCCCCCCCTCTACCAATTCCGTTTGCGAGATAGCCGTGCTTGTGCCGTTGTGAGTGAACCTGTCGGTCGCGGTTTATTTTTTTTTGCGTATTTTGAGTGGTGCGGACCTCCGTACCTGGCGCCCAACTTTTCGAAGGTAAAGGATAAGTAAATTTATATTGGGTGACGCACCGACAGTTTCATCTCGCGCCGAAGATATGCCGGCCGTTGAAATAATCGGCGATCCACCAGCCGAGATAAATAGAAAAAGCTGTTACAAATTGGCGCCCAACATGTGGGGCCTCGAGAGACGGTATTACGAGGATCGAAAGCGACGATTTTGCCTGCGACAAGACGACGATTAATGCAGCTTAATAAAAGTTTTTTTTTGCTAATAAAGCTTGCTATTTCGCTTACAGCGTATAAATGTGCGAAGCGAATTTCTATGGATGTGCGTGTGTTTTCTTGTTTTGTCTGTTAATGAAACCTGAAATTTGGTGATAATTAATATTTCAGAGGGTAATAAAGAATTGTGAAACTTCGGGGATTGAATAAATCCGATATAGAGCGAAAGTGAAGATTGCCGTTAATTCTGTCTGCGTGAGCGTTCGAGGACCGACGCCGCGTGTTTACATTTTTTGTGTGCTCGGTACTATTGACGGGATTAGCTGCTCGTGAAACGTGCTTATTGTGACTTTATTTAAGACGTTTCGGTGATCGGATATTGAGTCGAATTATTACTCGCTTATATTTTCGGGACTATACCGGGTGTCCGGAAACGATTTTCGCCCGCGCGTTCGCTGTCGGGTTATTACTGCCAATCTTTCGGTTTTTCGCGCGAATACCGTTAAATAACCGGCATTATGAATACGGACGGAGAGAATCCCATCGAATGGATTCAGACGCTGACCACCGAACAGCTGCGCGCGGAATTAGAAAAGCGGGGACAGATTCTGGGGGAGACCGAGCCTCCGCGGCCCGATAGTCCTTCGGAATCACTGATGATCGCGAACCCAGGCGCAACTACCAGCCGCGCTACGTTATATTTGCAGCCCCCGCGTTTGGAACTTCCGCCTCGACATGCGGAGGTCCCGCGTCCGGCGCGTCTTGGCGCATCGGCCACCGACGTATATCATTTGATGCGACGGTGGAACGTGGAATTTTCGGGGACGCGCGGGGGTGACGCGGAAGCTTTTTTGACGCGGATTCAGAAGGGACGTACGTTGATCTCCGTAACGGATGAGGAGATCTTTAAATGTATTCCATTTTTTTATCGGGAATCGCGTTGTATTGGTATCGGAACGAGCGCGGCCGATGGCATACGTGGCCGGAATTTGAGACGGCGTGGCGAGCTAGATTCGGTAATCCGGACTTTCAGTTCGCGTTGCGGGATAAAATAATGCGGCGTACACAGGGCGAATACGAGCCTATCGCCAATTTTTTGACGTGCATTCGCGCTTTTTTCGAACGGCTCAGCCCTCCGTGGAGTTTAGAGGAGCAGTTAAATTACGCCCATCGGAATATGTTGCCACGTTTGCAAATCGCCGTTCATCGTCGCGAGATTTACGATTTTGCGTTTTTAGAAAGTTTAGCCACGCGCGTAAAACTCGGATACGAGGCCATGACACAATATCGTGCGCCCCCGCCGCCGGAAGAGTCGATCTTCCCGGATCTTGCATATAGGCCGCCGCGTATGACGGGAAAGAAGCCTGCTACTGTCGCTGTCGCCGGAGTCACCGGGGTGACCCCGACGAACAGAGAGGATTCCGGAAACCGGTCGCGGAAGGGCGTGGGCGGAAATTCGAATACCCCCGCGACCGCTAGCGTTTCGCGCGCCTCGACTTCATCCGCGAAACCACCCATTACAAAAGTCGCTTCCGTAGCCGGTAGTTGCACCATTAAATGTTGGAACTGTGAGAAAACCGATCGTATCGCCCGTGAGTACCAGGAAGCTCGACGCGTGTACTGCTACCGATGCGGCAGGGCCGGTGCCACGCGAAAAACGTGCCCCTCGTGTTCGGAAAACGGGGCTGGAAGTCAGTGAGGCGGGCCCGCGCAACTCCGGCGGAGGTGAAGAGAGCCCGTGTCGCGGATCGCGCGTGCGAAGTATGGAGCTTCTCGTGGGCCTTGCAAAATTCGGGAGATTTTTCGGAACTCCCACCCTTCCGTTATTTTCGAATTTTTATTGGGGAAATGTCCGTACTCGCGTTGGTAGATTCGGGGTCTAGCCGTACTATTATGGGGGCAGAGGGGATAAAAATTATTCAAAAACTGAAGCTGCCGATCCGACGCGACCGCGTCACGCAGATACGTACCGCGAATGGACAACTCGCGGAGGTGCGCGAAGAGGCCGACCTGTCGCTGTCGCTAAAGGGCCAGAGCCGTACTATACCCGTCTGCTTACTGCCTAATTTAACGGTCTCGTGTATTGTGGGAGTAGATTTTTTGTGTCATTTCGGTATCGTGTTGGATTTTTCGAGGCCCGAATGGTACTTCGCGGATAATCCAGTTAAACGGTACGAGTTGGAGTCTCCGTATGGAATTTCGAGAGTGTGTTGCGGACTCCCCGAGCTAACTCCTTCTCAATCGGATAGCTTGAATAGATTCTTAAAATCTAAAATACCAGTTGCGGCCGAGAATCCCGGCGTAACTTCCCTAACGAAACATGTCATCGATGTAGGTCGGAATCGCCCCATAAAGCAGCGATGTTACGTAGTCTCTCCGAAGGTACAGGAGGCCATTCGCGACGAGGTCGACAAGATGTTAGAGACCGGAATTATAGAACCTTCATATAGTGAATGGTCAAACCCGATCGTAATGGTCAAAAAGCCAAACGGGAAATATCGGTTTTGTCTGGATTTTCGCAAAGTAAATGAAGTGTCTAAGAAAGACGCGTATCCGCTGCCACACATGAATAGTATACTAGATAAATTGAGATCCGCGCGTTACATTTCGACGATCGACTTAAGCCAAGCGTATTTCCAGATACCGTTAGCGAAGGGAAGCCGCGAGATAACTGCGTTTAGCGTGCCCGGGAAGGGGTTGTATCATTTCGTGCGGATGCCCTACGGATTGGCGGGAGCGCCCGCGACCGTCTAGCGCTTGTTAGACAAGTTGATCGGACCGGAAATGGAGCCGCACGCGTTTGCCTATCTCGACGACATCGTGATAGTGACACCCACGTTTGAAGAGCATCTTGAGTGGTTAGAGCGCGTGCTAGATAAAATCTTCGCTGCCGGTCTCACGATCAACCCGGAGAAATGCGAGTTCTGCCGTTCGCAAGTACGTTACTTAGGATTTATTGTGCGCCGGAAAGGATTGACGGTCGATCCAGACAAACCTATTCTCAACTATCCGGCACCGCGAAATATAAAGCAATTGCGACGAATTGTTGTCGTGCCGCCCGCTAGGCTCGGTGAGAATGTGACGGCACGAAACTGCTGGATCCGGTGATTCGTTAGGACGAGGAAAAGAATTCACCAAACACTAATACTTCAGTCAATTTTCATTATCAACTTTATCGGAAGTACTACTAGTTATACATCGACTTCATTACAGAGTATAACTTAACCAAATCTCGCGTATAGACCGACTTTGGTCAACCGACTAGCAGCGATTCTGCCTTGCGCGTGTTTACAATTTGACTGCCTGCTCCGGGCATCCTCGCCGTGGGTTTTATTTGGGAGGTTCGATCGGTGGTTGCTAGGTCGATATTCCTGGGTCAGCGCTATCGGTCGCGGACTTTGACTTGGCGACGATCGCGCGATAGGTTCGGATTTCGCAGGGTTGCATTCGCGAGTTCTCTGACCGTTCGTCGTATGGCCTTGCTGAGTCCGCTGTTACTAGGCGGGCTCGGCAATGCTTATGTATATCTAATTATAGCTAGTGTTATAATATCATGTTAGATATTATAACAGACTGCTGGGTATGGCGTTGTGGTACCGTCGCTTCATCCCACAGTTCGCGACGCTTAGTGAGCCGCTGACGCGTCTGTTAAAGAAAAATCAGCGATGGGAGTGGAGAGGTGACCAGACGCGCGCTTTTGAAGAGATTCGTTCGCTTCTCGTTACCGCCCCTACTTTATCTTGCCCATATTTTTCGGTTCCTTTCGTTCTACAAACGGACGCGAGTTCGGTGGGAATCGGTGCAGTATTAACTCAGAGTATAGATAACACCAAAAACGTGATAGCTTTCGCAAGTCGAGCCTTGTCGGATCCAGAGAGAAAATATTCGGTCACCGAGCAGGAATGCCTCGCCGTCGTGTGGGCGATTAAGAAGTTTAGACCCTATTTGGAGGGATATAAATTCACGGTAATAACGGATCACAGTAGTTTGCGCTGGTTACATAATTTAAAGAATCCTACGGGTAGACTCGCGAGATGGGCGTTAGAATTATTGGAATATGATTACGAAATCATACATAGGAAAGGCGCTTTACATCACGTGCCGGACGCCCTGTCGCGCATGTACGAGACGGAAACAGTAACGCCCGTGATCGCTGTCGCGGAGGCGAATGTGATCGTGCCTCCTGGGGATTCCTGGTATCGGAGACGCTTTAACGAAATCGCGAACGGGCGTAAGAATTTCACCGACTGGCGGGTAGTAGACGATCAATTATATTATTGTAGACCGAGAGCAGTCGTATCGGACGTTGTAGAGGACCTCGATCGGTGGAAGCTAGTATTACCGTTGGCAATGAGGGAGGAAGCTTTGAGGGAGGCGCATAGCACGCCGCAGTCGGGACACCTCGGGATAGATAAAACGTTTCATAGGTTGGCTGTGGCCTATTATTGGCCGAATATGTTCCGGGATATCGCGAGGTACGTGAAACGGTGCGACGTATGTCAACGCACGAAGGTCGAGCAGGCGAGCCCGGCGGGACTCATGGGCCGTAGAGTGGTAGAAGGTCCGTGGACCGTCATCGCTGCCGACATAATGGGACCGTTTCCCAAAAGTAAGTCCGGCTTCGCGTATATCTTAGTGGTGCAGGATTTGTTTACCAAGTGGGTGGAGTGTTTTGCGTTGAGGGCCGCGAATGGGAAGAAAATCTGTGAGGCCCTCGAGGAGGTCATCTCGAGGTGGGGCACCCCGAAATTCCTGTTGACGGACAACGGTACCGAATTTTTGAATCAGACGCTGCGCGCTTTCGCTGTCGAGCGCGGAATTACGCATACGACCGTCCACCCTCAAGCTAATCCCGTCGAGCGTGTTAATCGAGTATTAAAGACTATGATCGTGGCCTTTTTGGAACGCGACCATCGAGAGTGGGATGAGCATTTAAGAGACTTTCGGTTCGCGTATAACTCTGCTCACCACTTCTCGATTGGCACCTTACCGGCTTTCTTAAACCTCGGCCGTGAATTGGAGCCCGTAAACTCGTTGCGCGCTCGTTGCACGAACCCCGCCGAGGTGGAACCGCGGGACCCGGCCGAGTGGTCAGATAGAATAAAGCGAGTGCAGACGCTGCACGACTGGGTGACGGAAAACCTCGAACAAGCTCACGCGAAACAGGCAGAGTATTATAATAAGCGGCATCGAGAAGTTATATATAGTATAGGAGATTTCGTCTTAAAGCGACAACATCTATTGTCGTTAGCGGCACAAAATGTAGCCGCTAAGTTAGCCCCGAAGTTTCACGGCCCTTTTAAGATCGGTAAAGTATTATCCTCAATGGTCCTCTACGAGCTTATTGATTTGAACGATGCTTTTGTGTGTAAGACGCATGTTAAAGACCTCAAACCTTATCACCAATCCCGCTTCTAGATCGCTATCGCCTCTAGCAGAGGCGTCCCATCGCTTTCCTTTTCACCGGAAGCTTTCCCTAGTCAGAGGTCCGAAACCTGCTTGCGCTGCTTTGTTTTTTTTGTATTGCTGTTTTTGTGTTTGCGGTGCTGATTGGCTGAATGGCTGTGTATCGAGAGGGGGATCATGGGAGAGAGAGAGAGAGAGAGCGGTTCGAGAGTGAGTTAATATTCGAGTCATAGCACTTTAAGTGCCCCGTATCTCTATAGCGGAATTGGTGGCTAGCGACGTTGGTTGCCGGCCAGGACCTCCCCGGTCCTCTCCTGGGAAGGGGGAGTTGTGACGTGACATTTTGCGTGTCCATCACAAGGGCCGATAGGCCCGACCGATGGGGGGGAAAAGTTTTAGCATCTCGGGGACTGCGTCCTCCCGGTATCGGGAGAGAGCGACCCGAGTGCGAGATCGGGCACGGTTTTGTTTCGTTTCTTCTTTTTTTTGTATTATTACGCGAATTGTTTGTGAGCTCGCAAAGAGCCGATTGCGGTAGGAGGAGGCGGCCGGCGGAAGGGTGGCGGCGCCTCACCCGACGGACAACGCGGAGGAGGAGCAGGATCTTGAGGAGCGGAGGCCCCAGTGTTGGAAACGCGTGAGCACGCCAGGTAACATCTCTCTTAATTAAGAGCGGGGAATAACAGCCCGGCTATTTCGGGAACTACGCTGCCGTATTTCCTTAAAAATTGCAATGCCTACAGGTATTGGAGTCTACGGGGAGGCCAACCCGCACGCGAGACGCGTGGGGGCCCCGGGAGGGAGCGACAGCCATGCGCCTACGATCGAAGACCCGGGACAATGACCGGGATAAATCGGGGAAGCGACAAGGAAATCGCTCCCGATAGCATCCTACGGCGAGAGAAGCGGGCCGGGCGGGACTGCCGACTGCCACGAGTACTCTACCACTTGCCACCAGTAGCCACAACACCGGCAGCAACGGCAGCGAAAAGAATTTCGGAGCGGGCGGCCGAAAATCGGGCCGCCCCTGTAACCGCAAGGGTAGCGGAAACCGCGAGAAGCGCGAGACGGCCCTGTGGGGATCTGATAGCGCCGCGGTGGTCTAATCACGACCCAATTCGCCGGCGTGTCTCACGTGGGCCTTCCGTTCCTCACTGTTCGGCGCGGCGGACCGGCAGAGAGGACGCAGGCCCGATCACCTATAACGAGCGAATGAACGAGTGGAGGAAGCCGGTGAGACCGACGTCGCCCATGTTGTAAAGCCGCCAACTCCGCAAGGTAGTGAATGGAAGAGTGGATCTTAAGTCTTTCGCTGCCGCATGTTGTAGAATAATAAAGTAATTATTGAGGGATCGCTTCCGGGAAACTCCCATACTTCCGAGGTCTTACGGCGAGCGATCGGCGAACCACACTCTTCCACATCGTGTTTAAATGTGCTCTCTCCCTCGACTCGAACCGCCGACAGTCATTCTAATTGTACGTTATATTTATTAGATGTTAAAATTTCGTTAATGTCGCGCTTTGAGTAGCATCGCGCAAATGAGCTCGTATACCGCATGTAAGTACTGGCGAAAGTAATGTTGTGTTTTTGCAGTTCAAATTTCTTGTTTACGTCTGGAGATAGGCACTTCGCTGCCTCTTGATCGCGGTAAATATTGTTTGCAAGAATTAAAGTAATTGTGGGTCACTGTTAATTATATTGAGAATACGGTCGGATAGTTGAGATCCGACATTTCGTTGTCTTGTCGCAGTCATAAGTGTACCGGGAGTTAGCGTGCGCTCGACGCGGCGCGGGGAACCACGTGCGGCGTAATCAGAGGATGCGGCGCGATAGCGGGGACGGACGCGCTGTATCACGCATCCGGATAACGGGGCGACCTTGCCAACGTCCGCGAGCGAGCGCAGGGCGATCCCCGCGAACGGGATAAATCTAGTAGCTGCCGAGATCTTATTACGTCTCGAGCAAAGAAAGACGTTGTCGTTTGTCGCGCGTATGCTCTTCCCCTCGTGCATAGAATACGCGGGACTACCCTTGCGCTCGACTCCGCCCGCTGCCCGCACCGACGGCACATCCGTCCAACCGTCCCCGCGGACGGGCATCGAACATCGAAATTAAAATGTATCATACTCTGTTAATTTTACATAATGTGCCTGATTTGTCTCTGACCGATCCGATCCTCGATACCGTTCCGCCCTAATGAATCCTCCTCCTCTACCAATTCCGTTTGCGAGATAGCCGTGCTTGTGCCGTCGTGAGTGAACCTGTCGATCGCGGTTTATTTTTTTTGCGTATTTTGAGTGGTGCGGACCTCCGTACCTGGCGCCCAACTTTTCGGAAGTAAAGGATAAGTAAATTTATATCGGGTGACGTACCGACAGTTTCATCTCGCGCCGAAGATGTGCCGGCCGTTGAAATAATCGGCAATCCACCAGCCGAGATAAATAGAAAAGGCCGTTACACAATGTATTTAATTATTTTAACATGACAAACATTATATGTGAATGTTGTATATGCTGTAAAGTGCGATTGGCTCGACATCAGAATCGTCGAGCAAACCGGCTACCAGCTCGGTGAACAGCGAGAACACAGCGCAAGAGAAAGAGACAAAATCTAATATTATTTGTCTGTCCTCCTTTACTCTCCGAAACTAGCTGACAATGAAGCACCTTGCAATGTTGCCAGATGACGAGCCCTCGGCTGCTCGCTGCCTTCGAATACGTAACTTTTACAAGAAAAAGTTGCGCGAATCATGAAATCTATTCTTTTTATATTATTTTTTTTCTTGTGTCACATTTTGTTTTCTTGAACGGATAGAAGTGAATAAATTCTATTTTAACACACACGATATATAATGTTTTTTTTATTATAAATCCCGAGGTACTTGAATTCACCCCCATTAACCTGGAACCCCCACCAGCGCAAATTAAATTCGGACCTATCAAAAAATTTAGTGCTATTTATGTGCTAATTTGTTGCTCAAACCGTTTAGCAGGAAATCACGTTTAAAACGAGGGAGGGGGCTAGCTTGCCATTAAGCTGGACCCCCATAATAAAAAAATATATAGAGTGGTCCTATAAAAAAAATCAAGTATACCAGATTTTGTTGCTTTTTTGTTGCTCTAAGATAGCCCAAAAACATTTTGAAATTATAACGTTTAAGAAATACCACTATATACTCAGCACTGTATCACGCTCTAAGTTCTCTTATCTGATGTCCAAAGAATTTGTTGCTCGCATGTGTTTGGTACCAAAATGTTCGTGAGAAAATATATTTTCAAGATATGACGAAACCCGAATTTGTTGCTTGTTTTAAAGTGTCGGAAACGAACAATTTCTCTGATCTGTCGAGCGCGTCAGGATCGAGCAATCAGAGACCTCCTTCATTGGTCGATCGACGCGATCATCGCATACACCCGAAACTGTTACTTCTGTATACTTATATATTCTGTTACTTATGTAGGCGATTTCACATCAAATTGATAAGCAATTAGATGCGTACATTTTATTCTTTCTGATTTTTTATTTTTATAATTTTTGTAATTAAGAATAAAAGAAATGTGGTTTAATTATAATGCTTTTCGAGATATGGAATTTGTTAACACGAATTCCGAAATTACCATATCTTTAGAACGCTCCAACTTCTAAACGATGTTATAGAACTCACCAAATAATCATTTTAAAGCGTACTTATCACACTTCACGTGTGAATAAACAAATTTTTGTACAACAACATTTAACTTTTACGATATACATTGTGACATTTTGCGTGTCCGTCACAAGGGTCGAAAGGCCCGATCGGGGAGGGGAAATGGTTTTGGCGTCTCGGGGCCTGCGTCCTCCCGGTGTTGGGGAGAGAGCGACCCGAGCGCGAGATCGGGCACGGTTGCGTTTTGTTTCTTTTATTTTTTTTTTTATTATATATTTTGCGGAAAATTTTTGTGAGCTCGTGAAGAGCCGATTGCGGAAGGAGGAGGCGGCAGAGCGAAGGGCGGCGGAGTCTCACCCGGCGGAATCTCACCCGGCGGACGACGCGGAGGAAGAGTCAGAGTGGAAGAGCGGAGGCCCCCGCGTTGGAGACGCATGAGCACGCCAGGTAACGCTTTTTCATAAAGGACGGGGAATAATATCTCGCCCATTCCGGGAGCTACGCTGCCGTGTTCCCTAAAAATTGCCATGCCAGCAGGTATCGGAGTCGACGGGGGAGGCCAACCCGCACGCGAGAAGCGTGGGGACCCCGTGAAGGAGCGACAGCCCTGAGCCCACGCTCGAGGGCCCGGGACGATAGCCGGGATAAATCGGGGAAGCGACGAGGAAATCGCTCCCGATGACATCCTACGGCGAGAGGAACGGGCCGGGCGGGACTGCCGACGGCCACGGATACTCCACCACCTGTCACCGGTAGCCACAACACCGGCAGCAACGGCAGCGAAGGGAATTTCAGAGCGGGCGGTCGAAGATCGGGCC
>NJRP01000770.1:1386-17187 GCA_003063835.1 Aphaenogaster floridana | reverse complement strand
CCCGATCAACTGGAATAATGAACTCGAAGAAGCGTTCGAGAGAAGTAAGAGCAGCCTTTCAAGAGCTGCCTTATTAGCTCACCCCAAACCACAAGCGAACCTCGCACTTGTGACAGATGCATCGGACATCGCAGTCGGTGCCGTCATACAACAGAAAAGGGGGAAGATTGGCAACCCCTCGCTTTTCTGAGTAAAAAGCTCAATGAAGCACAAAAGAAGTACAGTCCGTACGACAGAGAACTCCTAGCAATTTACACGGCAGTACGCTATTTTAGACACCTGCTGGAGGGACGAAAATTTACCGTCTACACGGATTATAAGCTAATTATACACGCTTTCAATAAGAATCCACTCAGCGGATCGCCGCGCCAAGCGAGACATCTGAAATTTATCGAACAATTCACCACGGATATTCAACACATATCCGGCAAAGATAATCTTGTAGCCGACACGCTTTCCAGAGTTGAAAGCATCAAAGAAAGCGTCAAGTTCGAAGACCTCGCCAAATCACAAGAAGAGGACAAAGAACTTAAAGAACTTCTGCAAACTGATACAACTTTAAAGCTGCATAAAATGCCGATTCCCGGCACAACAGTATCACTATACTGCGATACGAAAACAAATATACCACGCCCTTACGTGACTAAATCGTTTAGAAAGCAGGTGTTCGAAACCCTGCACGGTTTATCACATCCAGGAGCAAAAGCAACACAGAAACTAGTAGCACGATGCTACGTCTGGCCACATATGCAGAAAGACTGCAGCAAATGGGCACAAGCATGCCTACAGTGCCAAAAGTCAAAAGTCACAAGGCACAACAAGGCACCAATAGGAAACTTCGGGCCATCACAACGTTTTGAACACGTCCACGCAGATATAGTCGGACCGCTACCAACGTCCAAAGGATACAAATACTGCCTTACGTTGGTAGACAGATTCTCACGCTGGCCAGAAGCGATACCGGTGCCCGATATCACGGCGGATACAATCGCCTATAATATTTTCAACCACTGGATTGCAAGATTCGGAGTTCCTCTACGAATCACGATGGACCAAGGCCGACAGTTTGAGGCCGACCTTTTCCGACGTTTAAACAAATTAACGGGAACAAAACATATACGTACTACAGCGTATCATCCAGCAGCAAACGGCACGGTGGAAAGGCTACATCGCCAATTAAAAGCGGCAATCAAATGCCACAGAACGGAGCAATGGACAGAAGTCCTACCAATTGTCATGATGGGCATACGTTCAGCGTGGAAGGAAGATCTGCAAGCTACCGCCGCAGAAATGATCTACGGAGAGAACATTAAACTTCCCGGTCAATTCCTTCACGCAAACACGGACGAACCGGAAACCACGATAGACGATTTCGCTTCACGCCTCAAAAACAATATTAAAAAATTGCAACCGCAAACCACAAGGAGACACGGAGCAACAACTCCATTCGTCTTTAAATAATGGAAACAGCATCACATGTTTTTCTAAGACGAGACATACCCGGTGGAACGCTCCGTCAAACGTACGAAGGACCATATCAAGTCCTCGAACGCAACGAAAAAGTATTTAAGATACTTATACGAGACAAGCAAGTAAACGTCTCTATAGACAGATTAAAGCCCGCGTTTATCCTTAATGAAAAGGATAACGACGGCAACGATCAACCACAAGCTCCTCAAGCACAAGAATCGGAGCCAGTACTACGAAGAAGTACACGAATATCACGCCCTCCAGTACGATTTAAATCATAAATCGCCGGCTTTCATACAGCAAAGGGGGTTATGTGGCGGTCGCTACGCAATCCGGCACATCGGGCGCCGAGCGCCGAGCGGCGAGCCGCGCGCGCGTGCACGGGCCACGCAGTACCAAGCACCGCCGCTATGCGGCGCATTAAACTCGCACTCAAGTCGCAACTCGACGGGACTATAAGGAGGTGCCTCGAGCCCTAAAATTCAGAAAGAGTATTTTCGTGGACATCCGGGACGGAACGCTGCCGGCTAAAGAAGACGGATCGCTATCCAAAGAAGCTAATAAAAACAGCTCTTTTCAGAGCTTTTCCCTTTTTTGGAAATAACATCTCGGAGAATATAGGCCGCACCTCCTGGCGTCGGCCTCTCCTAGAAGGCCTTTGGCCGATCATAGGCCGCACCTCCTGGCGTCGGCCTCTCCTAGAAGGTCTTTGGCCGATCATAGGCCGCACCTCCTGGCGTCGGCCTCTCCTAGAAGGCCTCTGGCCGAACATAGGCCGCACCTTTTGGCGTCGGCCTCAACAACGAAGGCCTCTGGCCGAATATAGGCCGCACCTTTTTGGCGTCGGCCTCTCAGCAAAAAGAACTCTAAATAAATCGGGTCACGCTATCCGTATACAAGGAAGCACAACTACCAGAGGACGTCTTCTCCAAATAAGAAGGACCGCAGGCGACCCATCACCCCGTCGCCTAAGGCTCCCAAGGAGGATATTCCACCTACAAAGAGGGAGAAAATTACGCCTATTTCGCTTCGGTTGCACTTTACCGACAGAAAGACGGATCACTAGGCCATCGAAAGTCACTGGCAAGTCTGTCATACGGCCAAGAATTCCGGAGAAAATACTACCGCACACTCCTACCAGGGCTATTACGCCGGAATTCACCTTCCCTACGGACATCCCCGAATTAGAGTTCGCTTTTCCAAAGGACACTCCCGTAACGATATCGTCCGCTCCAACGTCACCGACAGGGGATACGACCACTTCGCCGCCGTTGAGAGTAGTGACAACCGTCACCCCAGTGGGACACCACTGTTCTCTACAAACCAGGCCCTGGGTTCTACCACGTATTCTGTTAAGGCCGGCCTACTTGAGCCAACCACTAAGACCAGCCTTAAACCCGCTCGATCCACGAAACACCAGGCCAATCACGGCCCCCACACCAGTACAGTCGCGTGACGCGTGGACCCAGACTCGCGCAGTATCGGTCACGCAACACCGGCGACGAACACGACTAAGAAAGTCAGGGACGAACGACACACTGGATCCTTAAGCGAGGCACCTCCTGAGGAGAACCAGCCCTTGTCAGGGCCCCACAAACGGCTCTTTTCAGGGCCACAAATCGTCATAACGTTACCTACGTCTTCGGCTCTGATCGTTCATTAATTAATCAATTAATTAATTAATCGAATATTGAACACGACTACCCACAACATAACTTATTATTTATCTATAGTGTTCATTGAGGAAACTGATTCTAAAATTATAATTTTAATTCCTAATATCTAATATTGCTCCATTGTGCGCAGGGCCTAAGAGTTACGGAGTCCGAAAAAGTCCGAAAAAGTCTCCAGCGCTGCGAAACAGAAGAACGGCAAAAAACAAAAGGCGCGATTTAGATTAGATGTCACAAACCGATCGAAAGAATACCTAGTCTAGTAACTTAGAAATGAAAATATACAATATTAATGCGCGGGTTATTTAATTTCCATGTAATACGCAACAGAGACCTCCTTTCAAATTACTACGAAGAAGAACTTCGTGTGGAAAAAGAATAGTCAATAATGTTAGTCCCATCGCAGTAAACGTTGGGCGTGAAAGGGCTAATTTCCAATCACGATTTTTGACTTTGACTCCACTACCTGGTTGATTCTCCATCTATTAAAATCATAATAGGATGATAATTATATTGATTAATATTACTTTGAATATAGTATGTAAATACTCAACCATTTCTTCTTCAAAAAGTGCAGATTTTGTGTCATTTGATTCAGTCAATGTCATTTTGGACTTTGATATACTAGAAAGTAATTGTTGGATCATAGCTTGAATCTTCAAGTTATCTGAAAATTAATTGTTATTTTTTATTTACATAACAATAAAAAATTAAAATAAATTAAATTGTCATCCTGTTTTATAGATATTATATATGCCTTCATGTAGAATTTCTAAAGTAACTTTGTTTTTAATTTAGAGGTTGTAGAAATATTGAAAGAGAATCAATGTTTAAATCTTCTTTTTCAAATCAGATAAATTATACATGATTCGTAGAGGTCTTTTTTCCTCAAATACAATATTATTATGAACCTAAATAGAATTAGAGAGTTCAACAAAATTAAAGTATAATATAATTAATTAAAATTTTAAATATATGAAACATAAATAATGTGTGTGTGTGTGTGTGTGAAAATGGAAAAATATGATTATATAGCAAAATAATTAAGATAAAGATGTAAAATATGTATTAGGTTCTAGGAAGAAATCTCCCGGATGTATTATACCAATAAGCCATGAAATCTAAACTTCCTTTTTCTTTAAATGAAAAATGTTAATTTGTAATTGTTAAAACAATTAAATTTTACCCGTGTTATTTTGTCGGTAGTTTTCTGTGAATAGCTTGTGGAACATACAATATTTCATGATTAATACATTTCTTAGTAGATTGCTGAATTAATTCTGAAGTTTGATTCCTTCTTTTGGTGCTTTCATTTGTGTTTGACTTATTTATGTCCATTGTTGCGTGCCAATCGCCGTCATGCCGAGATAGTCGGGAACTAGAGACGCTACCGCGGATTTTGGCGAGGAAGATGGCGAGAAAAGAGGAAAAGGAGCACCGATGAATGCAAGCGACAAGTGCGTGGAGAGTTGAGTGTGAGAAGCAAAACCGAAATTCCGAGAATAGCAATAAACGTTTGAATAAGTATTTTCTCAAGCCCAGGAACGAGAACCATTCGGGGCCGGTACCGTAGTAGAGTTAAAAAGGAGAATCGAGCCGGGACAGAGCCGACCGGCGAGTGATAAAACGCGTGCGAGAATGGAAAGCAAACAAATTAACGGCGATTCACAAGCAGAAAGAATAAGGTTGCCCACTCTGGAGTTGCCCAAATTCGATGGAACTTATGCGCAGTGGCTGCAATTTAGAGATACCTTTTAAGCGCTGATTAATAATAATTCCGGGTTAGAATGGATACAGAAATTTCATTATTTAAAGTTATGCTTGAAAGGCGATGCTGTTCAAGTTTTGGAGTCATTAGAGGTATCAGCGGATAACTATGTCATTGCATGGTCTTTGTTAAAAGAGCGTTTCGAAAATAAAAAATTGTTAGTATATCAGCATACTCATGCGTTTGATATGAGTTCCATTGTAAAGGAATCACCAGTGCAGTTAAGAAAGCTGATCGATGATACGCAAAAACACATTAGAGTTTTAAAAACGTTAGGCGAACCTGTAGATAGTTAGAAAAGTATTATTATTCATATGGTCATGTCGCGAGTAGATGTCAACACTAAACGTAAATAGGAAACAAAGACGGTAGAGAAAGAGGCGCTCACGCTACAGGAGCTTTTAGATTTTCTCTCCAGACATTGTACAGTATTAGAAGCTTTGCAGCCGAACAAGAGCTTAGTAAACAAATCGATATTGCCTTTTTCCATACGGAGGGGAGAGAATGTGAGCGCTCATGTCAGCCAGTTTGCGGGCCGAGATTGCATAATATATCACGGTAATCATGCGATTTATAATTGTGCGAAATTTAAAGACTTATCAACGATGATTAGAATGAACGAGGTTAGCGTTTATGTTATAATTGTCTGCGTAAAGATCATACGGCGGATAGGTGCACGGCGGACGGGTGCAAGCGATGCGGACAGAAACACAATACGTGATTGCATAGCGATAGTGAGAGGCTAGGAGCATTGACTGGGGCTGCCTGGAGGCCGGGGCAAGCGAGTACATGAGACTGGACTTCTCATTCCGTTGCAACGGATAGTCGAAACCATTCAGCCGATCAAGTTAATTTTTCGGTAATGACGACCGCGATCAAATGCAGTAGTCAGGTGTTGCTTGCGACCGCCTCCGTGAGAATGTATGATCGACTTGGTCATGAACACGTATGCAAAGCTTTTCTGGATGCGGGATTGCAAACTAACATAATGCGCAGTGACCTGTTTGAGCGCCTTTAGTTGAGTGAGCGAGAAATCAAGGTTTCATTATCAGGTGTTGATTGTGGTGTGACAAACGCAATAGGAGTAGTTAACACAACAATACACTCCAAAATTAACGAATTTGAAGTTATGCTGCAGTTTTTGATTATGGGTCGTATAACGGTCGCGTAACGCATGCCTTCGCAAAGGGTGGATAGTTCCGCGCTGAATATCCCGAAGAACATTAAATTATCCGATCAGCGATTCGGCGAACCGGGTGAGATCAATCTGTTGTTGGGCGGAGGAGTGTTCTGGAGCTTGCTGTGCGTCGGACAGATCAAATTAAGCCGAAATTTACCTATCCTGCAAAAAACAAAGCTGGGATGGATCATGACGGGAAGTGCACTCGGATTAGTCGAGCGGACACGGCGCTCTGCGCGATTGTCAGAGACCCGGATCTACATCAGCAGATGGAGCGTTTCTGAGTCATAGAGGAGGGCCCTTTGCAATTAGGTTCCTCGAGAGAGGAGGATCCATGCAAGGAAGAACTTCGAACCACTCATAAGCGAGCAGCGGATGGGCGATTTATTGTTAATCTACCTTTTCGAGAGGAGCCTTTCTGAAGAAGTCGCGAGAGTCGGCGCGGAAGCGGCTGCAATCAGTGTGCCGGAGATTGAATTGAGATACAAATTTAAAGACGCAATACGTGGAGTATCTGAAGGATTATTTGAGACAGGGGCACATGTCAAGGATCAACGAAGTGACGGGGCCGACGGGTGACTCCGTATATTACTTGCCGCATCAAGCCATTGTAAAGGAGGAGATCGCGATGACTAAGCTGCGGATAGTTTTTGATGCGTCCTGCAAAACAACCTCCGGCAAGTCGCTCAACGATATAGTGAGGATTGGTCCGAACATTCTGCGAGAATTATTCGAAATCATCTTGCGGTTTCGACAGCATCAGTATGTGTTGACAAAAAATGTATCGCCAAATTAATATTAATCCAACACAGTGAAATTTGCAGCGGATATTGTAGATGTCCGATTTGGCATCCCCAATGGAAGAATTCAGGTTGAATACGGTAACGTTTGGAGTCGCAGCGGTCCCGTTTTTGACAGTAAGATGCCTGCATCTTACTCAATGGGCGTACGAGTGCCAGCCGGAGGAACCAAGGATAAGTGAGGTGATACTGAGGGATTTCAACATGGACGATCTGATTTTGGGAATGGACGATGCAGAAGAGCTGAAGCGAGTCGAGGAGGGAGTAAGTAGAATACTCTTAACTCATGGTTTTCCGCTGCATAAATGGAAATCCAACTTAGCAGGAGTTATCGGGGATCCCGAGCCTGCGGATAGGAACATTCAAAAACCGTTGAGCGATTGGTTCAAAACGCTCGGATTGTATTGGGATGTTGCAGTGGATTCGCTCACGTATAGGGTAAACGTTCTCCCAATAGATAACAGGGTAACGAAAAGGAAAGTTCTCTCTGTTATATCGCAGATTTACAATCCGTATTAGGCCTGGTGAATCTGGTAATTGTGCAGACAAAGATCATATTGCAGCGACTGTAGCAGTGCAAGATCAGTTGGGATGAGTCCTTGCCGGAGGACTTGCATACAGCGTAGAGAAGATATTACAACTTAAGATGCTGGAGAAGGTGCGTGTTCCGATAAAAGTTGTGACAGCTCCGATAAGAATCGAGGTGCACGGTTTCTGTGATGCGTCGGAGAAGGCGTATAGCGCGTGCTTATACCAAAGATCAATTAGCGGTGAGAATGAGCGAGTATGCAAATTGATCTGTGCAAAGTCGCGAGTTGCACCGGTGAAGAAAATCAGCCTGCCACGTCTGGAATTGTGCGGGGCGCTGCTATTGTCGAGGTTAATGAACCGGGTTGCCAGCGCGCTCGCGTTGCGGTTGGATGAGAGGCATTATTGGTGTTACTCGACAGTGGTCTTGGCTTGGATCAGCCAGCAATCGTCGCAATGGAAGACCTTTGTGGCAAACCGGGTCGCGGAGATACAGGAGACGTCATCGAGACCGTAGTGACATCACGATCGATCGGAGGAGAAACCTACCGATGTGCTGTTTAGGGGTATCGGGCCGTAGAGGCTGCAGAGCCAAGAGTGGTGACGAGGTTCGGCCTGGTTGGAAGAAGCAGAGCTCAAGTATCCATTGGAGTGGGCAGTCTTGGGCCGGAAAAAAGGCTGGTTTCGGTGGTCATCAACCTGGAGACGGGATTAGACGTCTAGGTTTGATATTCTTCGTTTTAAAACGATTAAAAATGGTTATAGCCTACTGCTTGAGATTTGCACACAACTGTGCATCAATAATCTTACCGTGATCCGGCTGGATCACATTGAGAGAATTGGAGGAGGCTGTGAAGATTATATTGAAACATCATCAAGGACAACATTTCGCACAAGAGATTGTAGCTCTGCAATCGAGACGTCGAAGAAGATCGAAGAAGAGTAAATTATTATCACTCAACCCCTTCGTGGATGGCGTGGAGATGCTACGTGTGGGCGGTCGCTTGAGGAACGCTCCGTTATCTTATTCTCAGAGGTTCCCGGTAATTCTTGCGACGCGTCATCAATTGATAGAGCTGATCATTAGGGACGCTCATCTGATGAATATGGATGCGGGCCCCAAGGCGCTCTTGAGTATGATTAGAGAGTAATATTGGATTGTAGCGAAAAGATCGGCGATTCGGAGAGTCCTGCGTAGATGCCTAGTTTATTATAGATTTAGCTGTAAGAGCCCGCGCAGGAGATACTTGCCTAGTTTACACCGAGCACTTAATACGCGTATCAAATAGTGTATTTGAGCTAAACAGCCAATGGTTAAACTAATTTACTAGTTATTTACTATTTGATACGCGTATCAAGTGCTCGGTGTAAACTAGGCAAATGGAAGATCTACCGAGGAACAGGGTATGTTCTGGTCGAGCGTTTTTAAACGTAGACGTCGATTATGACGGAACATTTAATATTAAGGTTACGTGGAACAAATCAAGTATTTGTGTCAATTTATATGTTTCACGACGCGTACCGTGCATTTAGAATTAGTTAGTGACTTGAGTACAGCGGCATTCCTCAATTTATTAAGACGTTTTATTGCAAGACGTGGAAAATGTATAAATATTTATTCGGATAATAGCACAAATTTTGTAGGAGCAAACAATCAGTTACAGAGGTTGAAAGGGTTATTGCAAGATCCAAATTATCATCGGCAGGTGGACGTGTTCTTGTCGGAGCAATTCATACAGTGGCATTTTTTGCCACCCTACGCCCCTCATATGGGGGGACTGTGGGAAGCAGGCATAAAGTCAGCAAAAACGCGATTGAAAAAGGTGTTGGGAGAGACGCTCCTGAAGAAGAGTTTTACATGCTTCTGGCAGAGGTCGAAGCGTGTTTGAATTCGAGGCCTTTGGTGCCTATGAGTGACCCGTCGGATCTCACTGCGTTGATACCGGGGCATTTTTTAATTGGAGCCCCGTTAAATGTGATATAGCAGGCGGATCTGACGGAAGTGTCGACTAATAGGCTAAGTCGCTATCAATTGTTAACTAAGCAACATTTTTGGGCTCGTTGGAGTTAGGAGTATTTGTCGCAATTACAATCAAGGTCTAAGTGGAGGAGCGCCGCTCCCAATCGCGAGAGGGTAAAGCCTGATGATATGGTAATCTTGAAGGAACATCAAATTCTACTTAGATTGGGGCGTATTGTAGAAGTGCACTCAGACAAGGAGGGGCATATTCGAGTTGTGAGCATTCGTACGGACAGCGGTATCGTGCAGCGAGCGTTGACAAGGATTTGTATTCTTCCGATATCCGACTAATGTATAAGTAGTAGAATGTATCTATTACGCAAGAGTCGTTTTATTTCGCATAGTTATAACATGACAACGGTATTGACAATCGACATTTACAACGCGGGCGGGATGTTGCGTGTCAATCGTCGTCATGCCGAGATATTCGGGAACTAGAGGCGCTGCCGCGGATTTTGGCGAAATAGATGGCGAGAGAAGGAGAAAAGGAGCACCGACGAGTGCGAGCGACAAGTGCGTGGAGAGTTGAGTGTGAGAAGTGAGACCGAACGACCGAAATTCGTGGATAGCAATAAACGTTGTGAATAAGTATCGTGTTTTCTTTTCATTATTTTTCTTCGGCGAAGGCGGGCTCCGAAAGGGTCGTTGGACCCGAATCGTATCCAAGGAGTAGCTTCTGGGAGACTCGACCCAATAGTGAAGCGTGTTAATGATTCGCGGCGATCGGCACGAGATGTCGTTCATCCTCGGGTCACCGGTGATCAAACACCCGGTCGAGAAATTCAACATCTATTTCTTCCAAAATTTTCTCATCATTTGATAAACTCTTTTTTACGTGTTTAAAAGAACCACTATTATTTTCTAGATTCATATTCTCTTTATTAATTTTTTTGTTTTTGTCTTTTTTTTAAAGAATGATGCTCTATATTATCTGCTGTGATACATTTTGGTGATTTCGTACCTTCAAATATCTAAAGTTTTTTGTCTAATTTCGATATTTTTTCTGAAATATGTATTTAGATTTCAGATATAAACATAACATTTATTTATATAAATAATATTATGTTTATCTATCATAATTTAATGCGTCACAATTTTTCAATCTTGCGACATAATGAAAAGAAGTTATATTATAATACATTCAGAGAAGTTCTTAAGTTTTATAGATATAATCATGTAAATAATTATACAATTTTTTTTTCTAACTTACCGGAAACTTCAATAATTATACCGTCATAACATGGCCATCCTCCACGAGGTTCTTTTCTCGTATTTCCCCATTTAATAGGAACACTTCGAGTTATATCATAATTCCCTGATAGAAAACTATCATAATCAAAGTATTTGATCTAATCAATCGGTACCCCTGTATATACGTATCTCTTTAATCTACTTTATAAGAGCATATAGTTGTTTTTTTGGCATAATTATATATAAGAATGTTTCTTATTAAAGAAAAACAGAGCATTGATTAACAGAGAAAAGTAAAAGAAACAAGTGTGTGAAGAAAATTAAAGTTGTGAAATAGAGATTTGGAAGCTCTTACCTTAATAAACTAAAATTAAAGTATACGTGTGTAATCTTGTTGATTGAATCACTATAACTATCACTATTATTATACTATCACTCGGCGCGCCATTCATGCAACTGTTTATTCGTCAATTTATAATAAGGATATACGCGTAACATGCGATACACGATACTGCAGTCTGCAACGAGGCATGGCAGTGATACGCGTATCGACTGGGAACACAACCAAGTGTCTCCCTCTGATTTTAATAAGCTTTGAATATGTTAAAATATAGACAATAATAAAAGACACATATTTTTTTATAAGTGCGTTCTCGCACGTTAAGGGGGTGAAGCACCCCTTTGAAAAAATTGATTTTTTTCTTTCGAAGCAAATATCGTCGAAACTGTAAGAGATAGAAAAAGGATGCAAATTAGGAATTTGCACATTGCTTTCTCACCATTTATAGGAGTGCAAATTAGAAATTTGGACATAGCTAAATCAACATTTTATATCACTCACAAATCTCCTCCTATGAGGAAGTTTTTATTTTATTTAATGCCTAATTATTAGTATTTATTAGTTTGGCTTCCTCATAGAGGAAGCTTTGTGAGTGATATATAATGTTGATTTATCTATGTCCAAATTTCTAATTTGCACTCCTATAAATGGTGAGGAAACAATGTGTAAATTCCTAACTTGCACCCTTTCTTTAATACATTTTTCTTCTTTTAATAATTCTCTTTCGATTAAAAAAAATCCAGTCCGATATCTCCAAAATTGCGGAAATTAGAGCAACCACGGACATTTCCCCTAAATTTCAAAATGTTATAAAAAGAAAACCCCTTTATATACCGATCATCGCCCAATTCAATACCAACCTTACTTTAATAATTCTCTTTCGATTAAAAAAAAATTTAATCCGATATCTAAAAAATTACGGAAGTTACAACAACCACAACAATCTAATCCGTACATACATACACACACACATACATACACATAGACATTTTTTCTTTAAGCGATTTTTCGACGTTTTAAAGCATTCTAAACACATTAGCAGCGACAAGTTAAAAAAATTTTTTTTCACGAAAACAAAGCTTCCTTTACGAGGAAGCAAAATGTTCTAATTGAAAGTTTGTTTTAAGAATACTTTTTAAGAATACTTTTAGTAGCGTCAAAAATTTTTTTTATCTTTTAATTTTTTAATATACCCCTACCACTTAAGATTTTTTTTCAAAAATTTGAAAATTGTTTATGATCAACTTAAAGGTTATTTTAATACGAATTCAATGATATATGATAAAGTTATTTTTCGACATACCATTTTCGAAAAATAATTACATAAACACCTCTACACGCATATTATCCGTCCATGCGTTTGATTCTTCACGTTGAAACAGATTCGTCTCATACGCATTGGCTGCGCGAGATAGCGTTGAAGGCAAATCAGTACAGCAATAAATATTGAAATAAGAGATTTTTTAAAATACTTTAAAGTGAGGAAAACAGCGTCGGACGCAAAAAATGTATTTTTGGCGATATATTAACCTTCCGACTGAATACGTTTTTTTCGACATCTTTCCACTGAATACGTGGGTCTTTTGCGTCCGACGCTATTTTGTTCACTTTAAAGTATTTAAAAAAACCTAAAAAGTGTGCAAATATTAGAAATTTGCACAGTGCTTCCTCATCAATTTAAAGGGAGTTAAATTAAGAAGAGGGACAACGAATCATCAACATTTTAAATAATGTCAAATAACAAAGCATAAAACGGCAATTAAGAGTCAAGCGCTGGCGACAGTGCGCAATAGATAAAATATAAAATATAATGTTCTTTAATAAAAAATCATGATATAACAATTGTTGTGCCGCTCCGGGCACAGGGGTTCGTCCTCCGTGAGGAACTTTGAGGGATATGGCTATCACCATTCACTTCGCCGTCGTATAGGAATCACCACAATTATTACACCCGTTTTTTCTGAATAAACTCCTTTTATTTCTTACTATAATTACAGCGTTACTTATTTACTCGGTTACAAAGCGCTCTTAATCTCGCGACCGACGTTGACGCGTGCCAACGTCTCCGTGCACTTCTACTTTCGTTAAGCCCCCTCCTGATTCCTTTCCTCCTCTATTTATTCTCGGTCTTTCGCCTTGGTGTACGCTGATTTCGGCCATCGCCTGGTCAGCGTTCTGCGTAACGTGAGTAGGTCGCATCGGTCAGGTTTCTTGATACTGGCGCGTGCCACTTAGTCGCGCTTATTCGTCGTTTTCTTTATTTAGTATTTAATATTGTATTGTTTCTTTTATTTCTTACAACCTACTTTAATATTTAACCTACTTTAATTAACCTACTTGTTGCTTGCGTCATTTGGCGCTCACAACATCCCTCCCTCTTTAATAAAAGAAAACGAAGGGGTGAGTTTTCTTCATCCATTACATAAAAATACGCGGTTTACAATATTTAATTTACAATCGCTTTCTTATTTCTAATACATCATCGTGTCGTCGTGGCGACGTCGGTTTTCCATTTCGATGTCTTTTTGTTCGTGTATTTTATTTCGTTTTACCAGCCATATGCTTATTCCTACAATTATCGCTATTATAGTTACTATTGTACCTGATCCCATAGGGTATATAAAATACTTGTTTTTGAATAAGTTATTGTCCTTATCGTCTAGTGTTTTTCTTATTTCGTCTAGACTTAAGCTTAGTTTTGTTAATTCCACGGGGTTTTTTATTATAGGTTTTAAGCTTTCTACTTTCGTAGTGTGTTGGTCTTTTTTCTTGTCCGTATAATCTAACGTTAAGTTATATTCGGGAAGGTAGGTCTGCAGATCTCTAGTTTTTATTATTTTCCTACCTACTAACGTTACATGTGTTGTCATTAGTTTACAGTTATCATTTAATGTTACTTTTCCTGTTTTGTATAGTACAATTTTTTCTTCGGGTCGGTCATTACATTTTATGACCGCTTCTTGTTTGGTTTGCGTAGAATACAACCATGTTTGTTTTTTATTTAGTGCTAACCAAAGAGTGGTGTCGCTTATTATGTGTCGTTTTTCACAATAGTTAAGGTGTCCCGGTGTTTTTGTGTAAATTTGCACCTCGCACAGTGCGTTCGCTTTGGTATAGTATATAGGGTAATTGTCTTCGCACGTGTAAGTGTCGATTTCTTTAATACATTATCTATGTTTGTTTATTCTAACAATTTATATTGTCTATTTTCTTTGTCTATCGCTAACAGTGGTTGGTCTATCTTGATAAATGTAAAAATGTTCGCGTCTTTGTGTATCGGCAACGATGTTGCCCTGATTAGTTTGTATGTCGGATAAGCTATTATCGGAACTCGTAATATCGTAAAAATATAAGGTCCGTCGAAATATGCGTTTATTGTCAAATACGTCTGTATAGTCTGCCAGTTTTTCTTTTGTATTTGGAATGGGAAATGGCCTTGATTTAGTTGGGTCGCCGCTTCTCTTAGTGCCTTAATTCTCGTCCATTGGCAGTAACCGTGTTATAGTTATTTTGTTTATTGCGTAAGTTAGATAGTCTATTATGTTTTCGGCGTCTCGTATTAAGTCATTTGTTATTGTCGTTAGGATCAGTAAATGTTCGTCTACTTGTTCGGTGAATTTGGCCAGCTGTTGTTTCATTCGTTTTGTGGTGTTCATTATCAAATTTTCGTTGTGTGTCACTATGTTTTCCAGACTGTCTATGTGTGCTATTGTAGCGTTTAAAATTTTTATTTGATTTTTCATGGCGTGTTGTAGTGCTTTGTCGTTATCTGTTAGCAGTGTTAGCTGCTCGTCGATTAATTTTGCATCGTCGGCATCCATGGTGCCGAATAAAGTTTTGCTGATTTCACCTATTACATTTATTAATCCACGGCGGCGGTCAGTGACTTTGTATATTGTCCTGAGTTGGTCTATTAGCGTTGTCAGTTTTGCGTTGTCCTTTTTTATTATTTGGAGTATGTTAGTACATGTTTGTCTTACATTGCTGACGATGCTGTTGCATCGCTTTTCCGTGTTGTCTATGTATTCTTGTAACATTTTATATCTTATTTCAAATGCTTGAATGTCTAATTTTATTACTAGTTTCCATACTGATTCTACCTGGTTCATTTGACCCATTTCCTCGAAATAAACTCCAGGCTCGTGGTGAAATTGTTCCCACTCGAATGCCTGGTGATTCTCAGGTGTCGCAGTAGCGATGCATTCCCATGTAAGAAGTAACCTGCAAGGTGAGGATTCATGTTACTTTTCTTTGAATCCTCTCGTGTGCATTTTTATGCGGCTGTGTCGACATCCAAACCGTATCAGTAATCAGAGACAACGCGAAGGCAGGCATATCAGCACCGCGAGAGAAAAAATTAAAGGAACTATTGAAAACGGGACATTTAAATAAAGAAGAGGAAAAAACTCTGTTAAATATCTGTGACGAGTATATGGACGTGTTTTACTTAGAGGGAGACAAATTAACTTGTACCCCAAACATCAGCCACGAAATAAATACACGCGTCGATTCGTCTAGTATCAATGTAAGGCCCTATCGATTACCCGAGAGACACAAAACCGAGGTAAATCAACAAATGCAAGAGATGCTCGATCAAAAAATCATACGGCATAGTGTAAGCCAATGGAACGCTCCCCTGTTGGTAGTGCCTAAGAAAGCGGACGCGTCCGGAAAACCAAAGTATAGAATAGTCGTGGATTTCCGGAAATTGAACGATTTAACCATCGGAGACTCGTTTCCCATTCCGAACATTACCGATATTTTGGATCAATTGGGAAACGCCAAATACTTTACCACCTTGGACCTCGCGTCCGGCTATCACCAAATACCG
>NJRP01000769.1:55546-75228 GCA_003063835.1 Aphaenogaster floridana | reverse complement strand
AAATATCTCGAAAACTAAGCAAGATAGGGTAACAAATTATACGTATCTTTTTTGTAGAGCGTAAAATTATCTACAGTCATGATCTGAACAACATTTATCGTCAAGTCAGTCGTTTAGCTTGCACGCGCCGTCAAACTCCGAAACTCGGATCCCGAAAACCCTCGATTTCGTTGTTTTTTTATGTTGCGCCGGTGATTTTTTTCGGTCATTTAAAATATAATTAAAAATCCCCCAAAAATCACATCTGAGAACATCAAAGAATATTTTCCATGGTATAACCGATTGTTTAAACCCTTTTTGTTTATTTTGTAGCTATGTAAACAAAAAATTTTACTTTTTGGAGTAGTCTTAGTTTTTTGCTGTTTTTTGGTTTTAGAATTCATTTGAGACGAATATCATCATATGCATCTTGTTGGAGACAAAATTTGCAACGAAAAAGGACTCTTGCATTTTTTTGGTACGATAAACACTGATTTTTTTATTGACGCGCAAAGTTACCCAATGTTGCGCACAGGTCGGATAACGCTTGTTTTATACTGAAATAATTATTTTCCATTAACATTCACGTGATTTTTCGCATTATTATTGATGTATAAATTATTGCAAAGCCGTTTTCAACATATCCTCTCATTTTTACTTATTTGTTAACAAATTATTTATTATCGAATCTGGATTCCCGAAGAGAAGAGGATTGAGATTACACGTGACGTAATCTTTCAAGAAACGTCGGACAACCCACCAAAGAATCGTGAGAAGCTTATTCTAGAAAATCTCGTCGAAGAAACGAAAAAAGACCCACCAAATTCTCCGTTGAATCCTCGTGAAGTTACCATTGAGAGCACGCCTCCGGAATATCTCGACGACGAAATCGTGCTCGAGAATGAAGGGCGCAGCGACGTCGAGAGACCAGACGAGGAACCTCAAGATGAGAATCGACCATTGACCACTCCTAGAAGACTACCAGGACGACCAAGAATCGAACGCACGGGTTTAAGGGGAAGACCTCGAAAATTGTTTCAAATGGGAGACGCTGATGCTAGAAGCGGCGAAACGGAATTCACCTTACTTTCAGAAATTCCCGAGAAACAGGCTGTATCAGCCTGGACTCCGAAGAATGGTACGACGCAATGGCCACAGAATTAAAATCCATAATTAAGAACAAGATTTAGAGAATCGTCCAACGCCCTGAAAATGCTGAAGTCATGCAGAACAAAGCCGCATGGTTTTGAGAAATAAATATATGCCGGACGGAACAATAGAGAGAAGAAAAGCGCGGCTCGTTGCTCGTGGCTTCGCTCACACACATACACACACGCACACGCACACGTACACGCACACGCACACGCACACACACACACACACACGAGTCCCGCTTGACCACGTTGATATTGACCACGGTCTCGATTGACTACGGTTCCGATTATTTGTATATTTGCATATTTAAGTACATGATTGAATGTACTAGGGGGGGGGCTGCGCCCCCCCGACCCCCATGCAAAAATCTGACCCAACCTAACCTATATCAGTGTGTGTGTGTGTGTGTGTGTGTGTGTGTATGAGACTCATTTATTTAGTAATATATTTACCCTAATTTTTTCAAACTTTTTTGTTAATAACTTTTTAATAAGCAACGAGCGACGATTAAGTTATAAGAAAAAGTTACTCAGAATTATGTCCTTGACAACATATATCAAGGTCATTGAAATCGGTGAGGTCGCCCTTAATATTAAGTTTTACCCGGCGAAGTTATCAGACGTATTTTTCGCTGTTCTCAGTCTCTGTAAATTCGGTTCGCGAGTATTCCTCCACCGATATTCGTTGTTTATTCGGTTCGCGAGTATTGCTCCACCGAAATCTTCTGTTAATTCGCGCCGCGAGTGCTAACTAGTCGACCGGTACGATTTCTTCATGTTGATCGTGCTTGACGAAGCTGTCGCGCTAAGGCACAGTTACCCAGCGCTAAAAGCACTCGAAGCACTAATTGTAAGTTTTCCGCCGATAAAGATCGCTTCGCGTGTCGCGTGCATTGAAGCACCCGCGTAAGCGTTCCGTCGGCGTTCCCCGGTTGCTGCATCAAGTTCCGATGATCACGGCCTTCGCCACGATCAATCATGGGAGACCAGCAGGAGCTGGGAACATCCGTTCAATTCGACACTAAACGGACATAGCATTCTTGTTGGACGCGAAAACTGTATCGCGCGCTCTCGCTCGTCGCATAGCATCTTTGTTGGATACGAAACCTGTATCGTGCGCTCTCGCTCAAGGGCGTCCGCAGGATTTTTTCCAGGGGGGGCATGATTCAAAATATTACTTCCAGAATTAGAATACTTATAATTTGAAATTTATACACCTTTTGAAATTATAATTCTATGAATTAAGGCAAAGATCGGCAAGGTTAGCACAACTTTGTTTTTTCTTTATTCAAAGGGAGAGCAATTGCTTGATTTTTTGCTGATTCCAGGGGGGGGCAAATGCCCCCTCTTGCCCCCCCTACGGATGTCCATGCTCTCGCTCGTCACATCAGCTGATCGACAAGTCGCGAGTATCGCTTTCTCGCTCGCGCGTAGTGCGGTCGCGCTCGCTCCTGTCTCGCCGATCGCGTGAGTCGTCGGGCCTCGAATTCGCGCGAATCCGACTGTGAATTTCGCGTAATGTTCAAACCTTAAAACTTTGTAAATCCATTTATTAAATCTTAACTATTGAACGGACTTCTGTGATCTCAAGGGTTTCATCCGCGAAACAGTGTGAAATCGAAGTGCAATAAATGACTTGTTAATTATTAACTCTAATACTTTGCGTCAGTGAGCTTAATATCCTTCTAACCATTCGTCGTTCCTAATCCTGCATATTAAATTTCGGCGCGCGGCGTTTCGGCGTGCCTTTCGGCGTATGTCTCGGCAATCAAATTTCGCGGTCTTCCGACAGCAATTTTCCGGGTGCTCCAACGACCTTGTTCCACTTCGGACATCGTACAATTTTGCTCGCTTGAGCAAGCAACGTTCGAAACAAAATTTAAAAGTAAAATTTCAAAAATTTTCCTGAGTGCTAATAAAATTCCATCGAAATCCCTGATCTGCAAGAATAAAAAAGAAATCCCCTGAAAATTCCAGGTTTGTCCAGCTAGTAAACACCCTGTTTTATAATTTATAAAATAAAATTCAAAAATTTATGATTCAAACAAATAAAATCAGCAACTCTTACGGCCCAGTCAGTCAAATCTGATTAATCAGATTTTGCCAAATGCCTACTACAAATTTTGTCAGCAAAAAGACTACAAATTTGACGCAAAATCTGTTACATCTAATGTTGTTGACAAATCATCAGCAGAACAAAACCTGTTGACATTATGTCAGCAGATTGTCGCCAAAAACCACGCAATGCCTGCTAACATAACTTGTCGACAGATTAACGGCAGAAATCGACAAGGATCTGCGCAACGCAATCTAATGACAGATTGTTGGCAGAAATCAAACAGGGTCTGTGTTCTCACTGAATACAATAATTGCAGAACTGCCACTATCTAGTAAGCAAATTGATAAGAAATTGTCGCCAAGTTGGCATCAAACTCGCTCAGAGATTGAGGACAAATCCGGTGCCACCTCTGTGTCCGCATTAGGCTTGTGTTTTGTACACAGAGTCTGGTAACATGATGTGACAGCAGATTGTCGCCAAAAATTGCGCAAGACCTGCTAACATAATGTCGACAGATTGGTGGCAGAAATCGAGCAAGATCTGCGCAACGCAATTTGACGGCAGATAGGCAGCAGAAACCGTGCAGAATCTGTCGTTTTCATTTAATTGGGTATTTAAATTTTTAAATAGCCATTAACCTATATCTGCTATTTTAATAAATTTTTTATTATTTAGATATCTGTCACGGTCGGGATCAGGATTGCAGATTCTGCACGGATACGCAAGTTACTTACGCACTAATCTTTTCTCACAATTGCACAATATGTTTACAGTCGTATTTACAGTCTTATTTACACTAAAAGAAGACTCATTTGCAGCTTAGCGTTACCACAATAAGTCGGAGCAAGCGACTCCTCAGTTTGAAGCAACGGTCGCGGTCAGCGGAAACAAGCGATTCCCTCGACGGTCCACTATCGCAAGCGACGGTAGCACACCACGCGAGTGCGATTTCACCCGTGTTAGATTGCAGAGCGAGATGCAACGACGATCGACGCGCTTATAATCACTTGTGCAAGTTTAAGTATCGTTATTGGTAACGAACAACTAATGATGCTACTGATATCTATGACTTGGCTCACGATAATCTAGCATTGAGCTAGTCCCTTCCGCCAAACGCTTTAATACGACCCCACTGTAGTTCATTCTCGAATCTTCTTTCCCGGAAACTACGTCGGAAAAGGAATTCTCTAGAACCGCCGTGGTCGTTACACGATAAGTGATATTGATTATCATATTGTCTAAAGGACATTAGAGCTGTCACACGGTAATAGGTCTGTCTCTTATACACATCTAGATGTGTATAAGAGACAGGCGTAAGGCCTGCTGACATAATGTCGACAGATTGGTGGCAGAAATCGAGCAAGATCTGCGCAACGCAATCTGACGGCAGATAGGCAGCAGAAACCGTGCAGAATCTGTCGTTTTCATTTAATTGGGTATTAAAATTTTTAAATAGCCATTAACCTATATCTGCTATTTTAATAAATTTTTTATTATTTAGATATCTGTCACGGTCGGGATCAGGATTGCAGATTCTGCACGGATACGCAAGTTACTTACGCACTAATCTTTTCTCACAATTGCACAATATGTTTACAGTCGTATTTACAGTCTTATTTACACTAAAAGAAGACTCATTTGCAGCTTAGCGTTACCACAATAAGTCGGAGCAAGCGACTCCTCAGTTTGAAGCAACGGTCGCGGTCAGCGGAAACAAGCGATTCCCTCGACGGTCCACTATCGCAAGCGACGGTAGCACACCACGCGAGTGCGATTTCACCCGTGTTAGATTGCAGAGCGAGATGCAACGACGATCGACGCGCTTATAATCACTTGTGCAAGTTTAAGTATCGTTATTGGTAACGAACAACTAATGATGCTACTGATATCTATGACTTGGCTCACGATAATCTAGCATTGAGCTAGTCCCTTCCGCCAAACGCTTTAATACGACCCCACTGTAGTTCATTCTCGAATCTTCTTTCCCGGAAACTACGTCGGAAAAGGAATTCTCTAGAACCGCCGTGGTCGTTACACGATAAGTGATATTGATTATCATATTGTCTAAAGGACATTAGAGCTGTCACACGGTAATAGGTTCTCCCTTGCTTCGTATTCCGCTGTCATTCGATACTTTGCGCCATGCCTCGCTACTCTTGCGTTGTGTTTATTCGCGCGCGTAAACCGGCGGCAGACATCGTTGCATGACGCGAGGTATGATGACTGGTTCCGACAAGGCGGGTGAATTCGCGAATGATAATTCGATCTCTCATACTTATGCGGATTCTGAACATTTCTGCCCGCCTCGTCGTGTACCGACAAAATTTACACTTGGTGTCCTTCCACGACGCTAGAGTGTGCGCTGATAACGATATAGTAATTTAGTTATCACTCACTACGGCGCTGCAATTCACGAGTTCACGATCGAGCATCTTATTGTTAACAAGGTGAATGATCCGATTAATTCTGTGTATTGTTACGTGAATAAATACTTAGTTAAATGCGCATTGACCGCGGCGATTTCTAGTGTGGTGAATGATGGTGAGTTAATGAAGGTGAGTTAATGATGGTGACAATTAACGCGATGTTAATGAAGTGACGCAGCATACCCTCGCATCGATTTGCTCGCTTAGATGAGATTGGTTATCTTACACAAAAGTATGCAGCCTTATAATTAATGAGTCTTGTGACTCTTATGATACTAACGGGTTAACATTTTCTTTTTCGTCCGCCGGGGCCCCAATCGGGAGGAGCACAAGTTTGGTTACCAGTCTCGTCAGTTTCGAAGTGATGTGACCACTCAAATGTGACCGTCTTCTCCTGGGTGCACTGTGATTATCCTTGCCAGCGGCCACTTCGTTAAAGACGTTACCTTGTTGCGGATGAGACACAGTTGACCCACTCTGGGAGGAGAGTCGCTCTTCCACCATTTAGATCTCTGAATAAGACTCTGTATGTATTCCTGAGATCAGCGGTCCCTCATCCGCTGTAGGTGTTACCACCGGGAGAGACGATTCGCTGGTGTGTCAGTTAGGGCCGGCTCTGGCAATGCCGTTGGTACAGACCCGACAAGGAAGTGACCCAGCGTCAAAGCAGACGCGTCCTTCGGGTCATCCGTCAGCGGTTGGAGCGGTTTAGAATTTAAACAGGTTTCCACCTGTCATCGCCGAATACCCTGCGCAGATGATGTTTGACAGATTTGACGGCTGCCTCCCACAGCCCTCCGAAATGCGGAGCCGCTGGTGGATTAAAACGCCATTGAATGCTCTCGTCCGCGAGTGCCCTGAAGACGTGGTGCGCCTCTTTACTGTTGGTGGCAAACAGCGCTCGTAGTTCCCTGTCAGCACCTACAAAGTTAGTGCCGCAGTCACTGTACAGTACCTTGCACAGTCCTCTCCTCAAGATGTAGCGCCGTAGAGCAGCCAGGAAAGCCTTTGCGATATAATTAGATACGACTTCCAGATGGACGGCCTTAGTGCCCTAGTGCACATACACACGAACACGGCAATGAAGGCCTTGCTAGTCTTGTGCCCTCGTCCCTTGGAAGTCCGTAGTAGTACGGGTCCGGTGTAGTCAATGCCAGTAGTATGGAATGGCCTTGACGGTCTCACTCGAGGGTCAGGAAGGCTCCCCATGAAGTATTTGGGGGTTGCCGCCCGCCATCGAATACACGTCACACACCGATGAATGTGACTTTTGACCAAGGTCCTTGCACGAGGTATCCAGTAGTGCTGCCGCAGAGAACTTAGTGTTTGTTGGACCCCCCCGTGGAGTGACCGACGATGATGAGTATCAATTAATAATGAGGTAAGTCGGGATGTGGATGGTATAATGATAGGATGTTTTTCGTTGTAGGCGAGGAGCGAGTGCTTAATTCTACCCTCGACTCGTAATATACCTTGGCCGTCGATAAATAGACTCAACTTTCTGAGTGGATGTGAGCCTGAGATTCCCTTGCCTTTCGTGATCGCCTCTAGTTCTTCCTTGAAGTGTGTAACCTGAGAGACTCGTATCCACGCGGATAGACTCTCCTCCATCTCATCAGCTGAAAGGACTAGTGGTATCGTTGGAGGTTGGGGTTGGCGTTCCCGAAGACGTAGCCACCGTCGACACCAAGCGGAGATTCAAATTAACTTCGTCAAGGTTGAGTATCGCATGAGCAGCGGGGTTCATGCGATACTCATCAATGTCCGTTGGTTCTCTAGTAGTTACGTGAGCTTTTATGCGCTGTTCAGGAAGACTCGTCTCGTCCTCCATAATCAACGGCTCTCGGGATTTTCAGGTATCGTCGTCAGCAGTTAACCATGTCGGCCCTTGCCACCATAACGTGTAGTTAACAAGTTCTGCATGGGACAGCCCTCGAGACGCACAATCCGCTGGATTCTCCTTGCCGGACACGTGACGCCAGCTCGCGTTCGGGACAGTCGTCTGAATTTCAGTCACTCTATTTGCCACGAAGGTCTTCCAACGTGCCGGATGCCCTCGTATCCAACTTAACGTGACCGTGGAGTCAGTCCATAAGTGAATGGGTGTGTCCTTCAATCCAAGGGTCTTCACGACCTGGGGTGTCAACTTGGTCAACAGAGAGGCCGCACAGAGTTCCAGGCGAGGTATTGAGGTTGGCTTTAGCGGAGCGACTTTCGTTTTTGCACTCAGTAAGAAGGTAGTAATGCGTTTTTTTGTCCGCAAGTACACGACCGCCGCATAGGCACGTTCGGATGCAAAGCCATGCACTTCGATAGTTCCGCCTGTTGCGGAAGCGCGTAACCATCGCGGCACTCTGATGTCCGCCAATCGTGGGAGTTCGTCCCGAAAGTCTTCCCAAAGTTTACTTTCGGAGTCGGACAGTGTGTCATCCCACTCCAGTCCTTGCAGCCAAATGGACTGTATCAGGATTTTGGCGCAAACCACCGCTGGTGCCAGCCATCCCAGCGGATCAAAGAGTTGTGCTGTTTGAGATAAAATTACTCGTTTAGTGACTGGCCTTCGTTCGGCCGGTCGGACTGAAAACGAGAACGAGTCGCTGCTCGGGTGCCACAGCAGTCCGAGTAAGGTGTGAGTTTCCTGAGGTAGCCATGCGCGCGGGTCCGGTTGCGCGCGATTTTCAAGTGCGATGTCTTCCAATAACGCTGGATTGCTGGCCGCCCACTTCTTCAAAGGGAACCCACCCGCCGTGCAGATCCTCGCTAGTTCCTGTAGAAGCTCTCGAGCATCAGGGATCGTGTCAACGCCGGTGAGTACGTCGTTCATATACACGTCTCTGCGCAGAACTGCGGCTCCTAGCGGAAAGCGGCACTTCTCATCGTCGGCAAGCTGCTGCAGAGTACGTTTGGCTAAATATGGTGCGCAGGCGAGTCTGTAGGTCACTGTATTGAATTGATATTCCGTAATGCAACACGTTTCTCGGTCTCTCCAGACTATCCGCTGTAAGTCTCTATCTTCCGGATGCACGAGGATTTGGCGGTACATTTTTTTACCGTCCGCTACGAGCACGTAGCCATTGCCATCGCAGCAGTAGATCAGCCAACGGGGGCAGCAAGTTGGGATCAACAGATGATTGTTGAGAGACTCGCCTGCTACCTTTAGCGAGCTGTTGAAGACAACCCTTAATTTAGTGGATGTGCTAGCTTTCTTCCGAACACTGTGTTGAGGTAAAAAACACACCCGTGCCTTGGGGTCCTCCAGTGGCTCAGCACGAATCATGTGATTTAACAGTTCATACTGTTCCATAAATTCGCTGTACATTTCAGACAAAGTGTGGATGGTAGTGTGAGCGTGGTCGGTTAAGGTACGAAGCGGGTTCCACATAACGACTCGTTCGTATCTGGTAAAATCATAAATATATTTTCTCTCTCGATGTATACAGTTTGTACGATAGCATGTCTTATGTTTGGGTTGCTTAAGGTGGCACCGAAGTGCCGGGGAAAGATTTTCCCGTGTCAGAAAAGCGCCTTGAGTAAAGACTTTACTCTTTTCGTTACACGCTTCCGGATAGGCCGTCCGGGCATGCGGGGTAGCGATCCTGGCGTTGATGAGCACAGATCGGAGTCGGTTAGGTCCGTCAAAGGAGAGTCGGTCGTCGTTTGCGTAGCCGTGGTCTGCACGTCTCGTCCGTCGGTCTGTGTGGCCACTGTGGCCGTGGCTCGGGCCCTGATTGGCGGTGGCGTCTCCGGATCCCGCTGTGGCTGCGGAGATTGAGGCGTCGTTGTTGGTCTAAACTCGATGGATATCAGCCTCCAGAGTAGGAGCGTCACCCCCGAGTCAAGCTCCTTCTCCTTCGGTGGCTCCGGTGGAGGTCTCGGCCGGAGTTGCTGGCCAACCGTCGGTGGTTCCGGTGGAGGTCTCGGCCGGAGTTGCTGGCCGACCGGCCCTATACGTTTTTTCCGTGGCAGCCTGCTGGTGTGTGCTTTCTCGATGGGGGCTCGCCAGGAGCCCTAGCAAAAACGTCTTCGTACGGAGGCCCTATAAGCTCGCTCCGCAGAGAGATGGTGTACGGAGGCCCTATAAGCTCACTCCGTTGGAGGCCCAAAGAAGCTCACTCCGTGGTTATAAGGAGGCCTCTATGAAGCTCGCTCCTTTCTCTTTGGTGGAGGCCGAGGTAGCTCACTCCACTGTTGGCGAAGGCCGAATAGCTCACTTCGCTTGAAGATGCCCTGTACTCTAGATGGAGGCCCGAGAGCTCACTCCAGCTGAGAGTAGTCGGTGACTTCGCTTGTTCGTCTTCTCCTTATATTGCTGTCGAAACCGTCCTTGCATGCGAGTATTAATTGAGGGTGTTTTCCTCTCGCGGTATCTGTTTGGTATCGCGATCACGCGCTTTGCCCGTGTCGCGCGGTAGGCTCGTACGCGGCCCGCGTGTCGCCCGTGCTCAGGGATGTCGCTCGGCGCGTGAGCGCCTGGGGGTGGTAATATTATTACCGCCACACAAAGAGTCATCACGTTTGAATCGTATTCTCCATCCTCAGGAGCATACGAACGGCCGCGCGTCGAGAATCCGCCAGAGGCGGAAGTGCGGCGGACGTTGGTAAGCGGATGATATAGCGACCTTCACGATTATGCGAGTAAGTTTGAGTGAACAACTCTTTATATCTACGCTCCTCCTCCGTTAACGGTGTCGGCAGGGGCTTCCTCTTGCTCCCAGAGGCGGCGCATTAGTGCTGAGAGTGGCTCATTGAGGTTGCACTGGTGTACGGAGGCGGCAACGGAGTGCGACGTCAACGAGCTCACCGCACCCGAGACGATCCACCCCAGTGACGTCTGCTGTGTTACGGGTTCCCGAATGCCACCCTTCCGCACGCCTGGGCCGAGAATCGCAGTGTGTACGTCGGCACCGAGCAACAGATCGATGTCATCCTCCGCGAGGGACTCAGGATCAGCCAGTTCAAGATCGCGAAGGTGAGGCCAGTCCCCGACTGCTACACTAGATACGCCCGCGTAGACCGTGAGCCTAGGCCATACTAACGCGGATACCGACAGGATCTTTCCTCCGCTTTAAGGTGACACGGACAGCACCACCCGACCCCGCGCGGTTCCAGTCTGTTGACCTCCCACGCCGAAGACCGCCACCGATGCATGCCTTCTCGGCAGGCGTAGGCGTTGTGCAAGCGCCTCTGTTATGATTGAGGTTTCGGAGCCCTGATCAATCAACGCGCGCGCACTATGACGAATCCCAACGTGGTCTTTTACGCATACCCTACTCGCGCGGTCGCGAGCAAGACGGCTATCCGCCCTTCGTACGGGGAGTGACCATGTGCAGTCTTCGCGGGTTCGGAGTCGTTCGCGGGAGTGCGCCATGCGTCGTGGAGAGAAGAATGATGTCGTGCCCCGCATACGACGCAAGCTTTCTTCGACATACACTCGTTTTGTGTTTCCCTAAATAGTTTCGGCAAAGATGGCTGTCCTCGACGAACTTCCTCTTTTCCTTTGCTGACTTGGCAGTATACCCTTCACAGGCCATGAGGAAGTGATCCTTATGGCAGAGTGTGCACCGATTCCTCTCCAGGTCCTGCTTCCACGTCACATGTGAGCGAGTGGCCTTCGACGATCGCTCGTCTCCCCTGCTGTGGCTCGCTTCAGGCTTGGAGAGTTGTAAAGCCTCCAATGTATGGAGCCGGCACTCCAGAAATTGTCGAAACTCACTATACGACGGTGGTTTAGTCGAGGCGACTCTCCCACTCACGACGCGATCGCGTGTCGAGAAGGTCTACCGCGAGATACACAAACAAATCTTCGCTACTGGTAATAGGCCTTTGGATGTTCTCCAGCGCTCCTGCCGTGCTCGTCACGCAGTAATAGAGCTTCCGCAGATCCGACGCTGACTCGTTCTTCAGCTTCGCGAACGATGTAAATGCAGCGTAATAAGAACGCATCAATAAGCGGGTGTTCTCGTAGTATTTTGTCAGGACTTGCCAAGCGCGATCAAAGTTATCGTCGGTGATGAGAAAACCCCGTAACAATAGTTCAGCTTCTCCTTTCAACGACGCCTTCAGGTAGTGAAGTTTGATGACATCGTCTATCGAGGTGTCCTTGACGATTAATGAGAGAAACAAATCTCTGAAGGAAGGCCAGTCTTCGTACCTCCCGGAGAAGCTCGGTAGTTGAATTCCCGGAAAGGTCGTTCTAGGTACAGGTTGCAGCCCAGAGGTTGCGGCAGATTTTGCGTCTCCTTGAGTCGTCGGTATGGTTTCCTCAAGATCGAGAAGTATCACTCGCTGTTGCGTGTACATTCCTTCAACTCGGCCCATCATGTCCCCAAGGTAATATTCGTATTTCTTCATGTCTTCCCAGTATCGACCGTAATCGTTTATGTTGTTCCTCAAACTTCTCCCACTTGGCATCCAGGAGCTTCAGCGTGGTCGCCACAAGGGTCCGAGTTATCTTTGTGGTGCCCGTCTTCTTGAGATTCTCGTATGTACGGGCGATGCGCCCCGAGATCTCGTGTTGAGCGGCAATAAGTAATTCCATCTCTTTATTCCAGCTTGCTGTGACAACTGTGACAACTGTGCAGATCTTTACACCGATCCACAATGCGATCGCTGTATTCGCTGTACGGAAGAATCCGGCTCGAAGGACCAAAAATGTCACGATCGAGATCAGGATTGTAAATTCTGCACCGATACACGTTACTTACGCACTAATCTTTTCTCACAATTGCACAATATATTTACAGTCGTATTTACAGTTTTATTTACAGTCTTATTTATACTAAATGAAGGCTTATTTGCAGCTTAGCGTTACCACAATAAGTCGGAGCAAGCGACTCCTCAGTTTGAAGCAACGGACGCGATCAGCGGGAACAAGCGATTCCTTCGACAATGCACTGTCGCAAGCGACGGCAGCACACCACGCGAGTGCAATTTCACCCGTATTAGATTGCAGAGCAAGATGCAACGACGATCGACGCGCTTATAATCACTCGTGCAAGTTTAAAGCCTATCACACAATAGGAAAGCACAGGCAATAGGAATAGGAAATAACCTAACAAATGATTGGTCAGGTACAGACAATAGGGAACAGAAATCCAACGCGTCGGAAATTCTGTTCCTATTGCCTGTTTCATATTCCATTCCGCGTTGATACAGGGTTTCTGATAAGTAGTATTACATAAATTTCAATTCAAAATTCCTGTTCCCTATTCCTATTGCCTGTGCTTTCCTATTGTGTGATAGGCTTAAGTATCGTTATTGGTAACGGACAACTAATAATGCTACTGATATCTATGACTCGGCTCACGATAATCTAGCATTGAGCTAGTCCCTTCCGCCAAACGCTTTTATACGACCCCACTGCGGTTCATTCTCGAATCTTCTTTCCCGGAAACTACGTCGGAAAAGGAATTCTCTAGAACCGCTGTGGTCGTTACGCGATAAGTGATATTGATTATCGTTTTGTCTAAAGGACATTAGAGCTGTTACACGGTAATAAGTTCTCCCTTGCTTCGTATTCCGCTGTCATTCGATACTTCGCGCCATGCTTCGCTACTCTTGCGCTGTGTTTATTGGCGCGCGTAAACCGGCGGCAGACATCGTTGCATGGCGCGAGGTATGATTATGGTACCGACAAGGCGGGTGTATTTGCGAATGATAATTCGATCTCTCATACTTATGCGGATTCTGAACATATCAATATGAAATAAAAATTTAAATATTCTTAATTTTAAATACAGAAGTACAGAATATACAATAATTATTAATAAATTTTAATACGAAATAATTTTCCTGACAAAAATTATTAATAAAATTTAAATAGATAATTTAAAAATTATAAAAAACGTCCATATATATATATATATATATTATATAAAATCTAAAAATTCACGAAAATATTATATACTAGTATGCTGGTTAGCTTTCTTACAATAAAATAATTATGACACATTTGGATTATAGACTTTGGTTATATAGAGAATCTGATAAATTTTACATGTGAGAGACGGACATCACCTAGCGGCAGTTCTGCAATTATTGTATTCAGTGACAGCACAGACCCTGTTTGATTTCTGCCAACAATCTGTCATCAGATTGCGTTGCGCAGATCCTGGTCGATTTCTGCCGTCAATCTGTCGACAAGTTATGTTAGCAGGCCTTGCGTGGTTTTTGGCGACAATCTGCTGTGACATAATGTCAACAGGTTTTGTTATGTTTAATTCTGCTGATGATTTGTCAACAACATTAGATGTAACAGATTTTGCGTCAAATTTGTAGTCTTTTTGCTGACAAAATTTGTAGCAGGCATTTGGCGAAATCTGATTTATCAGATTTGGCTGACTGGGTTACTTACATGAACGAATTATTAAACAAAGGTGTTCGGTGTACCATAAAAAATGAAGAGCGTTGTATTCAAGTGTACACAGTATGTTGTTGTGTCGATTCCGTAGCTCGTGCACCGATGCAAGGTTTAGTTCAGTATAATGGTTACTTCGAATGTAATTGGCGCTTGCATCCAGGTTTTTATGTTGCATTACAAAGAGGTGGAAATGTCAAATATATTCTTTTAAATGAGATCCCATCAAAACGAACCGAGATGCAAATAATTAGACACATGCAACAAAGTCTAACATCTGCGAATCCTGTTTATGGCGTTAAAAAACCAACAGTTCTACTAAATTAGAAAGGTTTTAACGTAATTTCTGGGTTCGTTTCGGATAGTATGCACTGCATCAATTTGGGGATAGCAGAACAATTTTTACAATACTGGATTGGATCAAACAACTTACCATACTCATTGACTAATAATGATATTCATAATATTGGTATCATGTTAAAAGAAAGAAAAGTTCCAAATCAAATTAGACAATCGCCTGATTATCTCGCTCCATTCGAGACAGAAAATGGTGGAAGGCGAGAGAGTACGAAAATTGGATTCTTTACTATAGCATTCCAATTATAATGTGTTTTCCCCATTTGCAAATTTATGCAGAACATTGGGCGCTTTTAGTAGAAGCATATTACATTTTATTAAAAAAAAAGTATTATTACACGCACTGAACTAAATCATGCATACAGTTTATTGAAAAGATTTGTTGCTTACACTGAAATGTATTATTCAAAAAGTACAGTGACATTTAACATTCATCAGTTATTGTACTTGGCACGAAGCGTTGCAGATTGGGGATCTCTATGGGTTCACTCTGGATATTGCTTCGAAAGTGGTAATGGTCAAATCGTAAGGAAAGTGCAAGCTGCTAAGGTAGTAATTTATCAGATATGTAGAACAATCGCTATGAGTTAATTCTGAAAAAGGACACGTAACACTTATAATACCATTTTTAATGATTAATAAGTTTATATCCTATCTTGACAAAAAACATACCAAAACAACCTTGAAAATATCTCATGCAAAATACTTTAGAACAAACTATCCAACAAATTCAAGATCGATTGAAAAACTTCGCTTATCAAACGAAAGTAGGGTGTATCACAAAATGGTTAAAGAGCGTTGTCTATATACATCGTTCAGAAAGAATAGGCTCCTCTCAAATAATGCTTTTGCTTTTACAAAGGAAGGAAATTTCATCCGAATAATGGATTTTATAATTGACCCGTTAGGTAGAAAAGAGTATACAATATGCAATATAGTAAATACAGATAAGGGCCATTTACCTGAGGTTGTCGCGACGAGATACTGGCAGAAACAATCGGATTTTTTTCGAACATTTATATACGTAACTAATTTTATTATATAACGTTTTTAATCTTATTTTAATCTACGGCCATAATACTGAGGATGGCTCAAAAGTAAACCGAAACGTTTATGTATATTTATATTTTAAAAAATACTACAGCGCACTGCTAATCGCGCGCGATTTTTATTAGCTCGTTAATTTATTTTTTGTTTTTTTATCTCAAGAATCCTAACATTCTTGATTTTATATTTCGATTCCTTTTGGAGGGTTATATTCAAATTGCAAAAATAATGGCTATTCGACAGTATTCTTTTTCGAAAAAAAAAAAAGAAAAATTTTAATTTTTTTCTGTGATTTTTTAAATATAAGTATGGTCTTAAATTAATATTCGCTCAAATATTCAAGCCCGGAAGGAATGTATATATGAATATATGTATACACTGAGAGAAAACGAAATAGTTCTGGCAACTATAATTTGGCAACTCTGAAATTTTATTAGTTGCAACTAGTTTTACGAAGTAATAGGAACTAAAGTGGTACTGAATACTATAAAAATATAGTCACGCTAACTACTTGTGAATTATTAATTGATAGTGAAATAGCGCCTCAACTACACAATTATATAGACTTCATATCAGTAAGTTATGACAACAACATTTTTCCAGTTTAGACAAATATTTTTTTGAAATGAAGCATGACTTATAATTATTATTGAGATAACTTTAAAAAATACATCCTGACAACAACGTTATACAAATATGAATAACAATATATAATTGAGTTTTTATTGCTACGTTATAGGATATGTTGTGCGCAGTGACCCATGTGCAATAAATCGATATAGGTGAAATTCAGTTTCTATTTTCTATTGTTTTTAATGTATTCGATCTTCTCCTCTGCATCTCTTGAGAACGTGTTTAGACTTGTCTCGAAAATCCAGATAAACTGATAGCACGCCATGAATTAGCTACTGTGAAACTTGTGACAAGGGTGTGCTGGACCAATGAGCATCTTATGTAAATCAACATGGCGACTTTATGCTGGATGCTCATTGGTTTAGCGGTCTTATGTTATGCTTATGCTACGCTATGCATTTTATGTGTTCGGGCCGTTATCCTCCTATCACTATGCCGGCCGCGGATCTATCGGCCAATGATCTTCACGTCAGTGATGAGAGATCGCGGGATTTTGTCGCGGCCGAAGGTAGGTGGTGGGGGTATTCGCGCAGCGAATGTTTTACTCGCTGCGCGAGTACCCCCACCACCTACCTTCGGCCGCGACAAAATCCCGCGATCTCTCATCACTGCTTCACGTACGCAAATGTCGCAAATTCGGGGCCTTCTTCCTGGATCGAGATCGATGGTTCAAGGCTATCAGTTCAGTAGTGAGCTCTCGTGAAGTAAGCATGTGGTATTATCTTGTGCCTGCGTGCTCTTATTCTGAGAGAACGGCACTTTCTTTGGACAACTGTATATGCAGTTTCTCTCTGCGGATCTTCACGTTGGTTCCTCTATGTATACGCTAATCGGCTAATCAGTTGTGGAGAAACTCGACATGAGAAACTCTGCCCGGGCTCGTGGCACGAACGAGCATCCTCACCGTTGTGTTCCCGACGACCATTGTGCAATAAGATCTGTGAGATTGCAATCTGATGTGAGTACGCTAACTTTTTTTTGGTCGTGACCGTGATACGCGCCGGGTCTGTATCGTCACATTACCGCCCACCCGAAACCAGTAGGCCTATTCTGTAACTGTAAACGACAGTGTCGTTATGCTGTCGTTGCGTAGATATAATATATGATAGAAAAGCTGCGCAACACACACACACACACACACGCACACACGCACGCACGCACGCACGCACACACACAAGACAACGTAATGATAACGACACTGTCGTTATAGTTACAGAATAGGCCTACAGATCCCCCCGCGGATTTTCTCAACACACGTAATGTTTACTGTTAAGTTTTCCATTTTTTTTATTATTGAACCTTTTTTATATAATTTTTATATGTAACTTAATAAATATTGCATTGCTAGTGCATGGAATTAAGTAAAGAAGAATGCTATTAAAGATTCGTTTTGTTAATTCTCGTATTAAATAATTGTAAATCAATATCAATATTATTAGCGAAACATTTTTTCGTTGAAAACTTAATGTTCTAATTTAATATACACACAATAAGCTATTTATATTTATACTTTTTTATTTATAGCAATTTTAATTGTGCTTTATCACAAATTCAAAAAGATGGCTTGCAGTAGCGACACTAATACTGAATCTTCAGCTTTCAGTAATACTGATTTGCAACAAACATTTATGGATAATAGTTTAGAAATAGACACTTTTGTTAAAGAAAAATTAACAGAGTGGAATCTTTCCGATTATGTTGAAATATTTGAATGTGAGTATTGTATTATAAAAACTGGTTGTGTTATTTATACATATATTATAATATTTTTGAAGTATATGAATAATATACATTGTTGTATTTTTATTTCTTTGTCTTTATTTTCGTTTCATTTTTTTTAAATATACAGATATTTTTGTACAAGTTATTTAAGAATTTCTTTAATTACTGTTGTAGATGAAAAAATAGATAAATCAGTGTTTTTATTTATGCCTGATAAGGCAGTTGCAAAGTTAATCAAGCCTATGGGACATTATTATAAATTTATCCTTGAAAGAGAGAAATTGAAAACATCATTTGTGAGCATTTCTTTCTTTCTTTAATAGAACTTATTTCTAAATTCTAATATATGTAATTATGTGTTAATGCCTTTATATTATAATACATATTTATTAAATAATATTTCAAATCTGCATATTGTACTAAATGCAATGGCGTCGACTTTGGGGGGATAGAGCACTTTTTGCCCCCCCCCCAGTAAAATTATTGGGGGGGCGCCGCCCACCCAATACGCGGCCTCCGTCTGGCATCCCTGCTTCTGGTTGCTAAGCAACGAGCGCACGAAGTCAGAGTGGCGTTTTTCGTTTGTTTTAACGAAATAAATGCGTCGATCGAAAAAGTCAAACTTGAGCACGAAATCAGTGGCGAGTTTTGATGATGTAGGTCGCCCCTCGTACTGAGGAGAGGGCGATCTAGAGTCATTACCGTACGTTACCGCGATTTCTCGGTCGAATTATTGCGCCAGCCTGTTGGTGCAATAACCGCGACATATAGCAAGTGTAGGACGACGACCGGAGAGGCAGGCGCGAGATAATCTTATACAGCAAGAAGGAAGACATCCTCGAGGAGGAGCTGCGGACGAAGGTCGAGGGACTACCAGGACGCCCGGGATCCGCGCGGATAAGTATCGAGTTTCCGCAATACATTTAAGTGAATCTCGCGCATGAATAAAAGCACGTGCAAATGATTCTAGCAAAGGAGCGGCAACCACCACTTCCACCGCCAAGGACGAGAGTGTGGCTTGGCCAGCCTACCGTGTCCTCCAGGGAAGGAAGACGTCCGCTACCGAATACCGGCACGAATAACCCGGAGGGAATTCACATCGCCGTCAAGATTCCCGACGGCCCGACGTTACCGTTAAGCGAAGCACGGGGTGAAGCAAAACATCCCCCCTATCGATCACCATCGAGGGGATGCGCGAGAGATCGGCGCGGGACTCGAGGGACCGAGCGAGCGGATCCCGGGAGATGACTGTTCGGTGAAACGTGCCTACGAATGGGTGAAATCAGCTCTCGCTCCCGAGTTCCGATACACCTGACGAGGCCGCAGCGAAGGACTCCACGAGACAATTGTAAGCCGCCTCTCAGGTAGCAGTAGAAATTTTGTGTCAAGTAGGTTGGTGTCGGGCGTAATTACCGCGATCCGCGTCGCGAGAGAATATCGTTATTACCGCTATACCGTCACGTTTCCGCATCGAGAATTTGAGAGAGCCACGCTCTCGAAGTACCGCTCTCGCGCGGGGCCAACCGACTTCGACTACCGCGAGATTAGCCCTCTCCGAAAGTTACCGCCGACAGTCCGAATTACCGTAAGAGAGACTCTTAAAGTCTCTCTATTATCGTTTCGTACCGTATTGTAAGCGACTAAAATTTTTATACCGCCTTTGTGTTTGTAACGTCGTTATAACGTGGAATTACTCTTTTCCGGATACGCGAAATTTGCGTGCAGCCGTTCTCCGCGAATCCGATACTTATTCCGAATTTCGATTCTGCGAGAGACTCGTGCGAAAGAAGCACGAAATTACCGTTAGTTTCCGTACACCGCGTATGTGGTATTGCGCTAAGTCCGATTCGTGTTTACGCGACCTTCGACGATACCGCTTATTGTGCTACCGAGATCGACGCTTCGAATAACGGCCGAATATACCGCGTTCCCGTTAGTATTTCTAATAT
>NJRP01000767.1:26198-65243 GCA_003063835.1 Aphaenogaster floridana | reverse complement strand
CGAAAAACACAGGACAAAGATAGAAAAACTACAAGGAAGCGACAAAGACAAGCATAGGACAAGTGACTATCATTTCGAACGGAATCGTTTCCGAATAAATTCATAATACGTACCCAGTTCAGGAACAGAAAACAAACCTATTCATACCATGGTGGAATTAGTAAGGTGAAGCATTCCGAAGGATGCGCAGTAGTCAATAAAAAATCAGCCAATCAAATACAAGCGGCAATGCAAAAAACAATATGGTGACTGCCGAGTTGCAATGCCGCTTACATTGGATTGGTCGAAGTATGTCACATGACTATACCCACTCTCCCCTATAATGCGCAATGCTTCACCTTACTAATTCCACCATGATTCATACGTTCTCCTGATAACTTTAACGATTTTTCGAGAGAAACGCGTATTATTCCGATTGTCGCCACTTCTACAGTTTCCCAAGTAACAATAATCCGGTTATTTTCGATTACGATAAAAAAATATATAATCTTTTGCAGCCATCTCGCTCTCGAGAACGTTGCCCTCCAAAGGAATCTCGCCTCGTCGGCCACGCAAGAATTACTTCCTCCAAAAACGCAATAAGAAACTAATTCAAGAAACGCCGGCGTGATCGTCGCGGAAAATCATTTTCGACGTTCCCGAGGAGACATGCCGTTATATTTAGATCATCAAAGGCGTTCGTGCCCTTCGCCCTCGAAGGAATGTTCCCGGAGAATGTTCGGCGCATGGCCGCGAGACCGCAGATTAGATAAGTCCGTTTCACGGCGGCGCGGTAACGCTGCATCATTGTTATCACGAATTGTGCTGATGGACGGCCGACCCGGCCGACGTCCCGAGCCGCCGCGCCACGCGATTGGCTCGCGGCGCGTCAGCTGACGCCGCAGAGTTGCATCGCTCCGAACCACATGTCCTTCAACGGCCTGTAAGTAAAGCGCGGCCACTTGTTGCTCCCGCGGCACTCGCTGCGGCACTTTCACGGCATACATTCAGATCTTTCATCATCAACCAACGCCTGCGAACCGTCCGCAAATATGAGCACCCCGTGAGTATTCCTCCGCTGCGTCCGCATTAAGATCATTCAAAGACGTTCAATATGAATGCCAGCAAAAACCGGACGTTTTGTAATTCAAATTAGACTATTTAGGCTGGGTCTACAAGAGATGTAGTAAGCCTTTAGCCATTTGCTCTAAGCTAAGTAATTTCTGACAGAAAACGTTTCCTACGTTGCTTTAAGCTCTAAACTGTACAGTTGGGATCTGGCCCACTCTTAAAGTTTAGGAATTACGAATTAAGGTGGTATGGCAGAAACTTTTTATCGGAAATTACTTGGGGCCGGTTGTTCCAACTTCTTGGTAAGCTAATAGTTAAATCATGTCTCTCTTTGTTTCTCCTTCAAATTAGACAAAGATAAACATATGATTTTTAACTGTTAGCTTACCAAGAAATTGGAACAATCGGTCTTTAGCTTAGAGCAGAAGGCTAAAGTCTTACTACACCTATTGTAGACCCAGCCTTAGGCTGCGGTCCACTTGATGCTACAAATGCTTCGAAGCTTCCAATTAACCAATAAAAATAAAGAATTTTATTAATTGACCAATCAAAGAATGCTTCAAAGCATTTGTAGCATTTAGTAGACCGCAGCCTTAAACATAGAAGTACATTGGGGTTGCGGTCCGCTTAGGGCTACAAATGCTTTGAAGTATTCTTTGATTGGTCAAGCAATAAAATTCTTTGTTCTGATTGATCAATTGAACGCTTTGAAGCACTTGTAGCACCAAGGACCGCAGCCCGGAAATATGGATGTAAGGAGAAGATGGGATTTCGATTTTGCATGAACTCTCTACGTGTTTACAGAATGGCAGACATCGCCCTCATCGGCTTGGCAGTCATGGGACAGAATCTAATTCTGAACATGAATGATCATGGCTTTGTCGTATGCGCGTATAACCGTACGGTAGACAAAGTCAAGTCTTTCCTCGAGAATGAAGCCAAAGGTACGAAAGTTATCGGCGCTTCCAGCTTGAAAGAGATGGTCAGCACATTGAAGAGCCCAAGGAGAGTGATGCTGTTGGTTAAAGGTAAACTCTTCCTTCTTTATCGCAATTAAAGTCTATGACTGTGCAGAAAATGTTATTATAAAAATACAACTTGTCTGATGATATAGCCGGCGCAGCTGTGGATGCCTTTATTGAACAATTAGTGCCCCTTCTCTCTCCCGGAGATATTATCATTGATGGTGGCAACTCGGAGTACCAAGATACCACGAGACGTACCAAGGATCTGGAGCAGAAGGGAATTCTCTTTGTTGGCAGCGGAGTCAGCGGAGGAGAAGACGGTGCCAGATACGGACCGTCCTTGATGCCCGGTGGCAATCCCAAAGCGTGGCCACATATCAAACCTATCTTCCAAGTATGACAATGCCTATCATTATTTAATAAGAATCTACGAAACATCTGTTGCAAAATTGTGATATCTTTCAGGCGATATGTGCGAAAGCTGATGGAGAACCGTGTTGCGACTGGGTAGGCGAGACCGGCGCGGGACATTTCGTCAAGATGGTGCACAACGGCATCGAGTACGGCGACATGCAGATCATCTGCGAGGCGTATCACCTGATGCGAAGTGGCCTACGGCTCACGCAGGATGAGATGAGCGCGGTGTTCGACGAGTGGAACAGGAGCGAGCTGGATTCGTTCCTGATCGAAATCACGCGAGACATCCTCAAATACAAGGACGAGAAGGGCTTTTTGCTCGAGCGCATCAGAGATACCGCCGGCCAGAAGGGCACCGGAAAATGGACGGCAATCGCCGCGCTGGATTACGGCGTGCCAGTCACGCTGATTGGCGAGTCGGTCTTCTCCAGATGCCTATCCGCGTTGAAGGACGAACGTGTGGAGGCGAGCGCGGTGCTGTCGGGTCCAGATCCGGTGTACAAAGGCGATAAAAAACAATTCCTCGAGCACTTAAAAAAGGCTCTGTACGCCGCGAAAATTATCTCGTACGCGCAAGGTTTTATGCTGCTAAGAGAAGCCGCCAAGATCCACAATTGGAACTTGAATTATGGTGGAATAGCGTTGATGTGGCGGGGTGGATGTATTATAAGGAGGTAAGATGAACGATATGCGAAACGTTTATGCGGCTTTCAAATTCATTTAGTTACATCAATGTCACGCCGGTCCTTTTCATGCGACCTACATTTCCTTTTAAAGCGAGTGGCAAAGAAATATAAGTGTCAAGGCTATAGAATGCTTCTCAAAGGTATTTCGCATCTAATGGAAACTTGCAAGATAGCTCTCGTTTCTTTCAAACGCTGGTTAAATGGGTTATATCATTCATCTTGTATAAAATTGATAGTATACATAAAATGAGAATCGGGAACGAATCCGCCGACTATGAATCGACTGCTCTCACACAGAGCCACGCGCGTCATCCTAGATAAAAAATAGTTATAAATACATATTATAATTTACCATTATATAATTTATTGATTAGATAAAATAGTAATATTAAAATATCGTATATATATATCTAAGAAACATCGTAGATAACACACGTGTCAAAGCATGTCAAGACGTCCTTTAGAATCATTATCAAGGTATTTAATAATTTATGTAATTTTCAGCGCATTCCTAGGAAATATAAAATCGGCGTACGACAAAAATCCGAAGTTATCCAACTTATTGCTGGACGATTTCTTCGCCAAGGCTATGGATGTGTGCCACCGGAGTGCCAGAGTGGTGGTGAGTGCCGCCGTGACGATGGGTATACCGACCCCGGCTCTGTCGACGGCTTTGGCCTTCTACGACGGATTCAGAACCGCCCGATTACCGGCGAATCTGCTACAGGCCCAACGAGATTACTTCGGCGCTCATACGTACGAACTGCTCGGCCAGGAAGGGAAGTTCGTTCACACAAACTGGACCGGACACGGCGGGAAAGTGTCCGCTTCCACGTACGACGCGTAGTCGCAAAGTCTCGCGGTACTATAACGGCTGACAAATGTACAAACGAATATAGATGAAAAATTGCGGCAATACAGTATGATAAATACACGTAATTATAATTATGATACAATAATTTAAACATGCGTGATAATTACGTAGCTGTGACATGACGAATGAACGACTCGACATAGTCGATCTATAATTAAGAGAGATCATATATGACAAGATGTTACAAAGTATCTTTTTTTATTCTCTCTTCAGATATTCTCTCTTTTTCTTGACAAATATATTTTCGTAAATATCTATAAAAATAAGGCGTGGGTTAAAAAAAAGGTATATATTTTTACAGATATTAATTGACGATATATGTATATTGCATTTTATCTTGAAAGTAAAATATATGAATGAGAACAAATAATAAGATGTCTTCTTTTTAGAGATTTCCCGTAGGATACGCCGTCAATTGCGACGTTTATTTCGTGAAGATTACGGCTCTCGTATGCGCGTGACGCGTTACGTTCCACGCAGGTTACATAGTATATTTTAGGAGACTCCGATTTGAAGAAGGAGGGAGGAGTGTTACGTAATCCGTGAGAGACGTTGCCTGATTGTCGACGAGTAGAGGCGACTCGTGCGCTCGGCGAGATTATGCATCATCGTAACAGCGCAAACAGCGGTGCTGCGGACTCTGCCCCTCTTTCTATTCAGACGAGGAATCGCCTCGGGCGCATCTCTCGTTCTCGCCCAGGATCGACGCGGAAATACAGCCAGCTCCAGACGACATGGCCAATGTAATTCCAACGTCGTTGGCAAAAGCTATCAATGCTGGGCCAATATTGGCCATATATGAATATGCAGTACGATTGATATCTACATGAAATGCATAATTAGCCATATTTTTTATTTATTTCTTTTTTATTTACACAAATATATATACAATAAGCCATTTTCGATCGAGGCTGATCTTGGTGCCTAATAATCTTTGCGAGACTAAAAAATATATATAAATTCGCGGAAAAAAATTATTAGGCACCAGATCAGCCTCGACCGAAAATGACTTATATGTATATATTTGCTATTTATATTTGTTATTTATATATCGGTCTATATTTACGTATTATTGTCTTTTTATTTACGTTGGCGTACATTGACCATGTCGTTTGGAACCGGCTCAACGCGGAGATGGGAAATCGCGAGAGAGCGGAGACGCGAGAGGGAATCCGTGCTAGTGAAACGCCGATTATGCCGCGGCGAACTCGTCATTACCGCATTTCTCTTCCTCCGTGCTACGTGCGCACGCGAAAATATTGGAGCATGACACTTTCAATCGTCGTACGCCGACGTTTCCCCGCGACTTGCGAAACCCGCAGCCGAGTAATCGGGATGTAGTTTTGCGCAACCCGATTTTTCACGCGCGCTCTCTGCCGTAACGCGATTTCGAGTGACGGGGAAATTCGTAGCCGGCTCCGAAGACGCGTCGTTGTTCTCGCCGCACGTATCTAATCTCGCGTCTGCGAAGATTTTTAATCGCGCGATACCGCCGACGACGCTCCAACTGACTCACGATTTAATGAATTATTCATTCGCGCTCTAATTGTATGCAAAACTTTTTTTCACGAGAGTTTTTGTTTTTTAATAAGGCCGGTTGACCTTCTTCCTTTGACGCTGGGTTCTTTTTCCAGGGAATATTATTAGCCACATTTTTATTTAACGTCGAGGTCGCACACGTGTGTTCCTGCGTATTCATACACAGTTGGAAAATTTGTGTTAAATTTAACATATTTCACGTGTCCCAAAGGGTCTACCCAAATTTTTGTATTAATTTTACATAAGATGAATATGTTAGAAAGTAACAGAAATATTATGTAAAAATTGACACAAGAAATGTAACACTTTGACACAATTTGGAAACAAATTGTGGAAGCATATTTCTTCAGTAAGATTAACGTTTATAATATGTTAAATTGACACGTACATTTTATTCATTTACCTTAGAATTTACGCATTAAAATACGTTGTTTTTATGTTATTTGTTCACTTACTCATAAATTGTGTTATTTTAGCACTAAGAAATGTTGAATATTAATTTAACACAAAATATTCATATAACAATGTTAAATTAACACATTATGTTAAATTAACACATTATGTTAAATTAACACTCGGGCATGTTAATAATTCAACACAAAAATTTTAACAAGAACCGGTTTTACAAGTACTAAATGTTTTTTACTGTGTACATTATATAAGTTTTATTTGTATTTCAATATATATATATATTCAAGTCGCTTCTCACAATATATACATATATATATATCGAAATACAAATAAAAAATATATCGAAATAAAAGTTTTATATATATAAATAGATACACGATTACATCTCATATTTTATACACTTAGGTTTTTATTTGTATCTCGATTACATAAGCAGGTAACACGGCAGCGTCAAAAATTAGAACTCGTCCGTTAAATTCCAAAAATACGAGGAACGACGATGGAAATAGTGTAATCGCTATTCGCCTCGTAACTCCGCAGGGGAAGAGATCTCTCCATGCAAGAATCGCTTAATCGTTGCGTATCCCGTTTTGCGACTCGCAACGTTGCGTTCAGTCACGTTTTAATCATCGACGATTAAAATGCTCTCCCGCTGATTGTCGCTCTGATCTTTAGAGAGCGTAGCTTTTTTTTTAACATCGCGCGAGACAAACAAAATTCCGAATCCGCCAGGCCACGTTCGGCGTTAAATGTCAGACGTGAACACGCAAATCGGAGCCGGCTGCACTTTCTTACGATTCTCCCCTCTCTCTCCTCTCTCCTCTTTCTCTTCCAAATCTTAACATCTATCTTGTTACCCTGGGAAGTCTCTGACATCATGCAGCTCGAAGAGAACGTATCTCTTTTGTTTCTCTTTCTTCGTTGATGGAGACCTACGGAGACAATACGTCAAGGTTTGATTCTTGCTTTGTCTTTAATAATTATCTCTGATAAGGAACAAAGAACCAAAATGTAACTTTTTCCAGTCCTACCTCAAACTCCACACGTGATCTCCCGTACAATTCTCAAGCAAACGCTCATCGTCATTATCGTCCTGATTGCGATCAGTGAGCTACGCTTTCGGAATCCCCGCACGTAACTGCCTGCACACGTATGAATAATGAAAATTTCATTCATTTTAAATTGAATTAAATCGAGGTATATACTTGATCCTCGCTCTGTGAAAAGCGACTTGAATTAGAAATGTAGTTTGAAATTAGAACAGTTAATAATTTGAGCCGAACAAGTCGTATATTATACAATTAAACAATATATATTGGTAAAGAATAATTTTATTTCTAATTAATTAGAAATAAAATTATTAATTTTTTATCTACTAACAATAAGTCTAGAAATTTTTAAAAAATAATAAAATTATTAATTTTTAATCTACCAAGTCTAGAAATAAAATTCCAATTAACTAGAAATAAAAAAATTACTCTTTACCAATTACTCTTTAATAATTCCTAGATAAATTAATTAGAAATAAAAAATTACTCTTTACCAATTACTTTTAAATAATTCCTAGACTTAGTAGATTAAAAATTACTAATTTTATTTCTAATTAATTAATTATATTTCTGATTAGAATTAATTAATAAGAAATAAAATTACTAATTTTTAATCTACTAAGCTTAGGGATTGTTCTTTTAATTGTTAATAATTTGAGTTTAGAAATAATTGGATGCTCGCAGGGTATACCGGTCTCGCGTCGCTCTTCTGTCGCGCGGATATCAGTCGCCGCCGGCGAGGAGGAGGCGGAGGAAGGAACGCCCCACCGTCAGACCATCTCCGGACTCTGTGGCGCGTCAGCCGACTGCGGCTCGTGGACGGGCGGCGGTGAATAGTCCGCGCTCGCTGCAGCGCTCGTGTTCATCGTTTGGAAAATGGCCGACCACCGAGAACGGGATTCGTACTACTCGCAGACGGATCTGCGTTCCAAGAACGACGATCCGCCGAACTCGCGGCTCTTCGTCATCTGTCACAAGAGCCTCGAGGAGGATGACCTCAGAAAGGCGTTCGAGAAGTTCGGCAAGATCGAGGACATCTGGGTGGTTAAGGATCGCAACACGGGCGAGAATAAAGGTGAACCTCGCGCTGTCCACGCGCGAATAAAAGCTAAATCGATAGGCTTCGATCTGCTTGTTTGGTAAAGCGTACCTCTTTTCCTTTTAACCAAAACGCGGTTTCTTTATCTCCGTCCAAGAAGGACCCCCCGCGTCGTCTTTCTCTTTTCACCGGTGCCGGTGAACCCTGCTAATGCCGTTGTCGTTTGCCCCCCCAGGTGTCACGTACATCAAGTTTTCCAAAACATCAGAGGCGGCGTTCGCTCTGGAGGAGATGAACGGCAAGATGCTGGGCTCTGTTGGCAGGCCTATCAAAGTGATGATCGCCTCGAAGTAAGCCCCTCCCCCGCTTCATCATTTGCTTTTGAACTGTTTGATATATACCTGGCTCTAATCGGCGTTTCGTTTCCAACGACTGTTCGCAGCCGGGATCAGGGCTCTGTCCGCGAGACGAACGAAGAGGAGAGGTGGGTTCGCTTATTCTGTGTATTACCGAAAACAATGACTGACAGCGAGCTGCAACAGGAATTCTCCAAGTTCGGCGCGATCGAGTACGCCACCGTCGTCAAGGATCGCAGCACAAACGAGTCCAAGGGCTTCGGCTACGTCAAGTTCAAGAAGGTGTCCAGCGCGGCGCGGGCGTTCGAGGAGTGCGACAGGAAGTACAAGGCGGTATTCGCCGAGCCGAAGAAGCCAAAGCCCGATCACAACGACGCCAAGTACAACAACGGACTGTCCAGTGCCTCGTACGACGGTACCAGCAGTAGCTACGGCACCTCGAACTTCGGCAAGAGCAGCATCAGCCTGGAGATCGCCACTAACTATTCCAACTCGGAGGGTTACACGCGTCTGCAGGTGATCGCACACCCGGCCCTGAATCAGGACCAACTGTGGAAGCTGTTCGACATAGTGCCCGGGATGGACTATTGCCACTTGAAGACCGATGTTAGATACAGGATGCCGCGCGGCCAAGCAGTAGTGGTGTACAACAATCCGAGCGCGGCGGCGTATGCGCGCGAGAAATTTCATGGTTTCGAGTATCCACCCGGTCATCGGATGATCGTCAAACCGGACTTGACGAGCGCGCCGCCGAAGAGCACGTCGAAACCAGGCGGTTCGACAGCCGGCAGCGTCGCCAGTGCGAGGACGGACTTGGCGCATCTAGCGGAAACTATTGCTCAAGCCACATCCTTGATTCAAGCGGCGGGTCTTACGGCACCGAGTGAGTAAATCCGACGATCTCGACACGCTCGGTGCACCGAGGAAATAATACATTGTGCTTCAAGTATCGTTGCGCTTCTCACTTTAGGCTTAGACCACATATCCGTGAAGCTACCACCTGTACAACCGATGGCGAGTATAGACGCCGAGGTCGCCAAGAGATGTTTTATCGTGTGCGGCCCACCGGTGCCGCCTATCTACGCTATGAAGGACGCATTCTGCAGGTTCGGGAATCTTATAGATGTATATATGTTACCCGGCAAGAATTGCGGATACGCGAAATACGCCAGCGTCAGCAGCGCGAACGAGGCCATTGAGGTACGGTGTCTATTCTTTTTACAGCCTTCGCCACGTACATTTCGAGACATTCGTATTCGAGACGCGCTACGTAGGTATTTCTAAATTCAAAATGCGCTCTTAGGTCCTGCACGGTCAAGAGATCTGTGGTTCGCGGCTGAAGGTGCTGGAGGCGGAGGAACGAAACGTCGGCGAAGACCGGCGGAAACGACTACGAATGGACGAGGACGAAAATTGAACGTGTTCTAATAAAAATGCGTATCTCGTAAGTAGTAGACGAGTAGCGTAGTGTGGCGCGAAGGAAAAGAGAGGCGTTTCTTTGCAATAGCTGTAGTACACCCCGAGACGTTGTTTTGCCGACGCCATCACTCTTTCTCTCTTTATCTCTTTCTCTCTCTCTCTCTCTATCTCTACCTCCTCCTCCTCTTCCTCCTCCTCGGGCAGGGGGGGAAAAACGGCAGGAGAAAATGTAATTTTTGCTGTTTGTCTTCACAGACTGACTGGTATACACAAGCCGGACGCACGCAACAAAAAGAGACGAATTTAAAGACTACTACTCACTTGACCACATCAAGGGCCTGCATCCAGGGAAAACTACTCCAACTACCTACCTATATATATTTAACTGTTCGCTTACGTTCGCGCAGCTGCAACTCTCTACGTTACTGAAACCTTAACTGCTACTCTACTACTACTATTACTTTTTATCCTCTTACATGTCCGTTCACACACGATACGTTGCGCGCGCGGACGACCCGTGTTTCTGTTACTTTAAGAGGCCTGTGCGAACGGTCGATATCGTTGAGTGCTTATTAACTGTGTACCTATGTGGAACGCACCCTTTTCACATCTGGAAATGCGAAAATGTACACTTTCTTCCTTCGGACTTACGAGGCTCGAAGGAAGCAAAGCATATATTAACGAGGTACACAAACCGATTTGTCTCCCAGACTGATTCTCGCATATATAGCTAGTATATATGTATTTTACCTTTTCCTAATCTTTTTCTTTGCACTTCTCCGAAATGTTCACGGTTATTAACGACATATTTTCTCGAGCGGTGAACCGTTCGAGGGTATTAAGTATTAACATATGGGACGTCTTAAATCTTTTTTTTAAATCAAGCATTGACGGCTGTGTGAGAAGTCTCCATGAGAACAGTCATGATTCTGACTATCCGTTCGCATAGGTTTTTAGGTATAACTTATGCCTTAGGTTTAACAAAGAGACCTTTTATTTATGATTAAATTTCTGTACTTTTCTTTTATAGTTATATTGCGTGCAGAGAAGAAGCAAAATAATTTGTACTTTATACGCCATTGACAACTTTTACGACGATAAGTTAAAATTATTGCGGACAAAAGTAATTCCAAAACAAGGTACATTATTGAGACATTAATAAAAATTTTTATTTTATGCTGCGGTGATAACAAAATGAAATTGTTATTGATAAAATATATCATAATTTTGTCATATCGTTTGACTAATGTTTGTATAAAATATTTTAACTTATTGATGCTTTGTAATAAAATTGTAAGACATTGATTAAATCGCGCCTTTTACGCACGTTGTCAATTAAATTTTTAATTAATAAAAATTTAATCTGTAATTTATAATTAGCCAATTAAATTTTTAATTAATAAAAATTTAATTTACAAATTTAGTACAAATTAAATTTTTAATTAATAAAAATTTAATCTGTAATTTTTGCGTTTTAAAAGAGGTTTTGATACATATAAAAAATATTTTTATTAAAACGAACCATTTATAAAAGGAAAATTAATTTCTCAAGAGAACTAATATTTTTTCAGTTTTAATATACAACTAAGAAAATTTTTATAAGAAAAAGAATACGATGCTAATATAAGACTACTCAATATTATAGATGTTAACGTTATAACTTCTCATTAGTATTGGGTAAATCTTGTTTTGGAAGCAGTTGTGATGTAGGAACGAATGAAAAAAAAATGTACTGGCATGTGTAGACTGTTTTTCGTTTAGAAACACGACAGAGGAAGGGAGCGTAGATTTGTCGCTTACGGTAAAAAAGAAAAAGAAAAGACGATTTCCCGGCAAAACCTGATTATCCATTATTACGAAATCAGACGACCTTGTCACACACCCAGTGATCGACGCACAACATTGAACGTTTTATGATGGACACACATTTTTGTACAACCGTGCGTTAGACTCTCACTGTATTGACCGTACTCGATGGTGTCCCAGGGGACTGTAACTGTGACTTGTTTTCTTTGATGATATCAAATACACATGAAATACGCAATAAACCCCAAAACACCGACTCTTTCACTTGATTTTTTTTATCGTTAACTATGGAATATTTGTGGAGTATTATACGATTTTGTCTAACTGATCCTGTCAAACTGATGCTCTCTGATAATCTGACATGTGTTCTTCTCACTTTCAGGAGACCACGAGGATTCCACGAAGCACTGTACCTGAAGACTGTGATATATTTCTAGCGGCGTAAGATTATTATAATATTTCTACGAGATTGTACATGGGGAAAAAAGTTTTACAGAATATATTAAATTATTATATATTTTTTGGCACGGTTACTGATTGTATCACTTGCACGTGAATTTATTAGAGAAACCTTTGTGTCTTGAATATATGCCCTCGTTAAATAAGTGGACGAGTAACAACGAACTTTTTATCGCCACTCTATTTTTAAAAGCCTCGTTATCTTCTGATGGAGTTTACTTTTACCAGTAAAAAAGAAAATATTAATTCGAGGCGTAAATGTGACAAAGAAATATTTGATACAAAATATTGGAAATATTTAAAATCAATTAATATAATAGAAATTATAAATATTTGATATAATTTAATATGAATAAATATAATTGATGATCTCCCTTGATGATTTTGCTAAGGAAAAATCGATTCCAAATTGGTCAAGAATTAAAAGGACACCCGTATGTAGTTTTGAAATAATTTCAATTAATTAAGCTGCGACCTTCCTCCGAAAGCTCCGTGAACATTTTCAGACGGAGAAGACGTTCGAGTTCCGAGCGCAGTGATAAAATAAAAGTAAGTTCAGACACGACTCGCAGTAGTAAAGGTAAGTACAAACACAGACGAGACTCGCAGTAGTAGAAGCATGGTCGGACATCTTGACGGCGCACAGTAGTAAGGACACGACGATGCGCCGACCTTCCGGTTCCTTATCCACCTGTATGAAGTTAGGTATTAATTGAAAGGATAAGGAACCTGTGTGAAGTTAGCTTCCTAATGTCAAAAAATTAAAAATTTTCTTTTTGCTAACGAATGCCCCGTTGGAATTTTTGTTTGCCCCCTTCTATTTCAAAAGTTATAAGCAATTCAATTTTGGGGGGGGGGCAGTGTGAAGTTGGCCCCCCCAAAATTGAATTGCTTATTTATAACTTTTGAACTAGAGGGGGGCAAACAAAAATTCCAACGAGGCATTCGTGGGCAAACGATGGGCAAACATTTGCAAAAAGAAAATTTTTGATTTTTCAAGATTGGGGGGCCAGTGTGAAGTTGCCCCCTCCCCCCAATTGAATTGCTTATAACTTTTGAACTAGAGGGGGGCAAACAAAAATTCCAACGGGGCATTCGTGGGCAAACGTTTGCAAAAACAAAATTTTTGATTTTTCGACATTACCCAAGTAGAACAGAAAGTCATGATGACGTCAAAATGATGCTAAAATGACGCTTTTAACATCATTTTGAAGTCATGATGATGTCAAAATGATGTCAAAAGCGTCATTTTAGCATCATTTTGACGTCATCATGATTTTCTGTTCTACTTGGGTAGGAGGCTAACTTCACACAGGTTTCTTATCCTTTCAATTCTTCTAATTCGCTCTCCCCTTAATAACCCTTACAGTATAATGTGAAAAACGGCATCTTATCCGTACAAACATGGGTATTTTGCGTGTCCACTTTTTCATCTATTTAATTCAAAAAATCTCTAAAAATTCATGAACATACTTTCACGTTTCTAGAACAAATGTTTGTACTTCGTTTTGAAAAAAAAATAAAATGTATAATTTAATTACCGAAGATTAATCAAAAATTGAGTAAATGAGTTATTTGATTCAAAAAATTGTAACTTTTAATAATAAACCATTCTTTCTTTTCAAATTTCTTCGACCGATCAAGAATTAAAAATCGCATCCTTCCATCGCTGAAAAATTCGAAGGTCGAGCGGAGGGTCAGCGTGCGCCGATGCAACGTGCGGTCCTATTTTGATCGCGCTGATCGCGGCCGATCGCGGTAGCGCGAACGGAGAGGAGGCGGCGAGGCGGGACCGGCTCTCCGATATAGGTTGCCGCGGCGGCGAGACGTGGGCGCGAGTTGGTCCGCGCTCACGTGTCTCGGAACGTGCGGCCGACTTCTAACGGCGAGAATCGAGTCTAGGCTTCTAGGCCGAGCGAGTCAGTCTGCGCGTGGAAACCGGCGAGCGTCGAGCTCGCAGTGTGTCCCACCGTCGCGCGTCCTGAGCGACCATCAGCATCGTAAACATCGCCTTCCTCCTCTCAGTCGATTCTTCTCATTAGATCGGATTCACGAGGGCGAAGGGAGAGATGAGTCGCGAACTCGACGCGAGTGCGTGCACGTGAAAAAGAGGGCGGATTTCGAAGCGCATTTTTCTTTTTTTTCCGAGGGAGAATTGTATTTAAAGAGCGCAGAATGGAGGAGGTATCCATGGAGAATGCCAAGGTGTCGGACTCGGGGTATTCCAACAGCTGCAGCATCAGTCAGTCGCAGCGCAGGTGAGCGCAATTCAGAATTTTTTTTAATCTTCCGCACGTCGAGATCCAAAGTGGTCGCCCTTTTTGAATGGCGACACTCTTGTGGACGATACGAAGACGGCTATGCCCTGCAGGCAGCACACATGTCCCAAATCGGGACATAAGACGTCTTAAAGATGCCTTTAAGATGCCTTGATATGATGACTAAAAGATATCTTATGTTCCGATTTCCCAGGTAGAACAGAATGTCACGATGACGTCAAAATGACCTCAAAATGATGTCAAAAGCGTCATTTTAGCATCATTTTGACGTCATCTTGACTTTCTGTTCTACTTAGGTTTTGGATATGGTGCTGTCTGGGACAATATTGTTTCTTCGACTGATTTATGGATAGAAAGATGTTTTTCCAAAATAAAATATCGAAATTTTCATAGCAGTTTATTTCATATTTTGTCTTTTTTTCCAAATTATCAACGTCTATTTCTAATGTCCATTTCTATCAATGTAAATTAATTTTAATCTCGATTTAATTTACTCTTTATCTTCTAAGAATTAGAAAAAAATAAAGAGCAAGATAAATCAAGATTAAAGTTAATCTACATTGGTAAAAATGGACATTAAACGTTTTAAAAAAACGCGCATTTCAAAGTAAGCAAGGTTCACATTATCGAGTTGAACCTCGAGCCGAACATACCCAGGCAGGAAGTCACGATAACGTCAAAATGACGTCACAATGATACCAAAATTATCTCAAAATGACTCAAAGGTGTCATTTAGCGTCATTTTGACTTTCTGTTCTACTTGTATAGAGACGAACTTCCTCAAAAATCCGCATCCTCGAGGTTCGATTTGACATGGATCCTGTTTTACGTCGGTGGCTTTGACGTCCGTGGGACGTCGTTTTGCATCATTCGTAAATTACACGCGGTCAGACATAATCGCTCTTAATTAAGCCCTTATAAGGGGGTATATCGTTGTACTTGAAGATACATCGTTTGTAATCCGTCACGTCGCGCGCAATACTTTATTTAATTATGTTTCGCTCCACTTTACGTTACGCGCCTTTATCTCTGTTTCGGTTTGTCCATTTTGCTATCCTGCGAATACGCGTATACCCGTGTTATATTTGCAACATTTCCTTAAGGCGACGATTCTCTCAAAATGCGAATTTGCAGTCGATTAAAAGACCTTGTTGCGCAATAATTATGAAAAGTATAATATCAGAAGCACGCGCATATGATACGTAATATACCCAAGAAGAACAGAAAAGTCAAAATAATGTCAATTTAACATCATATTGATCAAATTATATCATTTTTTGGTCATGTTGAAATTTCGATCTCAGATGACTTAAAAATGACTTTATATTGACTTCTTTTTTATTATGTCTTTTAATTTTTAGATCGAGATTTCAATCATGACCAAAAAATGACGTAAATTTGGTCAATATGACGTCAAATTGACATTATTTTGACTTTTCTGTTCTCCTTGGGATATAAGTATATACAAACTATATATAATTACGTAATAATTACATAATATACAACGCATACACAAACTGCATTTACATATTTTTTTCAAGGCAATGATTCCCTCGCGTTCGATTCGCGAAATTTCAATCGGTTAGAGAATCTTAATACATGCAGCAATATTATTAAGAGCATAATAATGCATCAGAAAAATACAGGCACGCGTTTGGTGATGCAGCGAGATTATTGATAAGGTCCATTATCTTTTATTTCCATCCGGCCAGTTTATTAACCTCCCACACGCTCGGAATAACGGATTCGAAAATAACCGGATTAAATATACACGACACAATACCGAATATAATTTATCCCGCGGCTCATCGTAACAAACAATCGTAATTATATCCCTTCGCGGAGCACAAAGCATTCCTCCGGTTTGTACGCCACCATCGTGCTCTAATGAACGTCTGTCTCTTTCTCATTCTCTCTCGAGGATCGAAAATAAATCTTTTTGTCTGTCGTTATCCATTTCTATCATTAGCGAATTATTTTTTATTTGCAAAAATGGTTTTTCTAAATGTACCGTCGATGATTGCACGTATACAGCATGTGTATAACGTCTCGGAAAAATAATTATGGCACATCTTCATGCGATATTATGCAATGAGTTAGTCCGAGTGGCTCATTAAGGAGATAATTTGCTGGACGATTTATCGCAATAGATATGTGAATTGAGGGAAAATTTAAATTCGCTCTAAAATGTTTTCTGACGTCCATCACATGCAGGTTTAACGCAATATTTTTGAAGAATACATTTGCAAAAGATACTGTAACGTTTTCACTTTTGTGGCTAATCCTTGGCATCCTAAATTCGGACAAAGTAGAATGTTGTAACGTTATTACGAGGTGTATTTTCCTAAAAAGAAATTTTACAACAAGACACGTTTGTCCCAATGAGAATGAAGAGATCAAGCTGCAATATTAAGGGGGGATACCACCCCTGAGGCCTAAAAATGATATCTAACTTTGGCGATTTATTGTAATAAAATAATTAACTCAATCAAAAATTTTTTAAGGGCTTTATAATATTATAATATAAACCTTAAAAAAAAAATTTTTTTGTTGAATTTTTTTCTTTTAAAGGTTCATATTATAAAGTCCTTAAAAAATTTTTTTGATTGAGTTAATTATTTTACTACAATAAATCGCCAAAGTTAGGTATCATTTTTAGGCCTCAGGGGTGGTGTCCCCCCTTAATCGATCGTCGATCTTTACCGCGCAATTTGTGGGATCACGTGGATTGCAATTGGTTAATCTTTTCGAATCGATCAGCTTCTCGGCGGATTAATCGCCGCGTGTTTATATAATCAGAATCACCGGTTTAACATTGTGCGGCTTCTACATGGCCTATATATATACGTTATCCATGATTATCCTAATCATCCACGTTTTTCTCCAATGCCCAGATCTATTATCACGTTGAATAGTCAAGCTGTGCTTGAAAAACGTAAAATATAAAAAGAAAGAAATACGATAAATTTACGTAAAGTTTTGCGTAACATTTGGTACCCTGTGAGCTTTAAAAATTAACTTTTTAAAGAATTAACTTTTCAAGAAAAATATACGAAGGTGTATTGTATAATAACTAAGAATCGTCTTCTTTGAACTTTAAAATAATAATTATATAATATTTCATTTTATATATATATTAATTTTATATATTATATTATATAATAATTATATATAAATAATAATTAAAAATATCATTTATCCCTTATGTTTCGTTCACTTAACATTACGTTAAACCAATCACAATACATAATAAGTATACTATATTTAATTACTAAATTAATTAGGCTTTTATTGTACGTTTTCCGAAGTACCCTCGGGATTCTTGGCATTGACATGCTTTCTTCGCGTGAAGGCGAGAGGCGAACGAATAGAGCAACACGCGAAAGAGATAGAAACTCGTACACGATACGGTTAAGGCTAACCGGTTTCTCAGTCTCTCTCTGTGCGTGTGCGTCTATATGTGTGTGCCGATTGCATTTCCACGTCCTTTGGTTAACGCAGCTAGAGAGACGTTGCGAAACCACCCTCGCGAAAACAGGTCGTACGAAAAGGAGACGTTGGCCAAGTCGCGATCTCCCGGCCACGTGACCGCATCGCGGCTGTATCGCGAAACTAATGAAAATTCCCAAGGAGAACAGAAAAGTCAAAATAATGTCAATTTGACGTCATATTAACCAAATTATGTCATTTTTTGGTCATTATTGAAATCTCGATCTCAGATGACTTATAAATGACTTTATATTGACTCCTTTTTTATGATGTCTTTTTGGTTTTTAGATCGAGATTTCAATCATGACCAAAAAATGACATAAATTTGGTCAATATGATGTCAAATTGACATTATTTTGACTTTTCTGTTCTCCTTGGGTTATTATAGAGAGCGCGAACCGTTGTTCTCGAATTACGTACACGGAAAGAACGGTTTTGCTGAAATATCTAAAAATTTCGTCAGATACAGATCTGAAAATAATTTTGTTAGACCATCAAAAGTAACTATGTAGGTCACTCAAACATGATAATAATGCTGCAAAAAGTTTTGATATTCTAGCAACTATTTTGAGCGTCTTACACAATTATTTTGATGGCCCAACAAAATTATTTTCCGATCTGTATCTGGCCAAATTTTTTAATATTTCAGCAAAACCATTCTTTCCGTGTAGAAATTCTCAAATTGTCCTCTCTCTCATTCGCGAGAAATATTTTCGCTCCGCCGAGAGAGTAATACCGAAGGATCAGGTGGCCAATTCTTTATCTTGAGTAGTTTTGGAATTGTTAGAGTTTTAAAGCGAAGCCAATCGCGAATTACATTGGCCTATTTTAAATCCTTCACGGAAAGAACGCCGCGAATGCACGGAAAGAACGATTTTACTGAAATATCTAAAAATTTAGCCAGATATAGATATGAAAATAATTTTATTAGACTATCAAAAATAATTATATAAGACGCTCAAGCATGAGGATAATGCTACAAAAGGTTTTGATATTCTAGCAACTATTTTGGACGTCTTACATAATTATTTTGATGATTCAACAAAATTATTTTCAAATCTGTATCTGGCCAAATTTTTAGATATTTCAGCAAAACCATTCTCTCCGTGTGGACCATCAGGGGTAGGCGAGTCCGGGATAATTGGGGCGAGCTCAGGATAATTATGCAGGACATGCATTTTATCATAGGCATCATAAATCGATTCTGCACCGAGTTGCGTGCAACCTGTAAATCCGCAAATCCCGGGCTCGTGCGGTAAACAAATCGGCTTCGCCGATTGTGGCACGCGCGAGACGCTGTAACGTGACATTTCGCTGAGGCGAAATCTATTTTCGTGTCTTTGTAAGCCCTTTATCTAGATCTACGTTACAATAATTGGCGCGTATCCCCATATCCTCGCTTTTATACAATTATATCATTTACCGTTTGCTATTAACTCGATAACAATTAGCAAAGGAAAATCTGTGGGAACTGCATAGGATTGATATCAAGAACGCGGAAAACGGAATATTTGCGTTTGAAAAGAGAAACAATGAGTCACTTTAAACGAGTTATTTTTAACCCTCAAACACCGCACTTCGGCGCCACCTTCAAACACACCACATGGGTGAGCCTAACCCAACGACTTGTTTTGCTCATAATTCGGGATCTAATACATCAATTTAAGTTTTTTTTTTTTTTAATCGATACCCCAGAAGGTAAGGAAAAAGAATATATAGGTAAGAATTCCCGAAATTTATAGCGACTTAAGATATTTTGACAAAAACAAAAACAAAATTTTGGAAATTGTGAAAAAAAAATTCGAGTTGGGTTATCGTAACCCAACAGATGAGTTTGAGAGTTAATTGAGGACTACAAATAATAAATTTTAATAAAATTTTTAACAAAACTATGGCCAGATCTGGGAGATTGTCAAATGGTGTAACGCAAATTCCACGAGATTCACGAAACAGGGTTGTTATCAGATATATCTCGAATCTCGGCACACGGAAAGAACGGTTTTGCCGAAATATTAAAGAATTTGGCCAGATACAGATCTGAAAAATAATTTTGTTGGATCATCAAAATAATTATGTAGGACACTCCAACATAATAATAATGCTGCAAAAAGTTTTGATATTCTAGCAACTATTTTAGGCGTCCTACATAATTATTTTGATGATCCAACAAAATTATTTTTCAAATCTGTATCTGGCCAAATTTTTTAATATTTCAGCAAAATCGTTCTTTCCGTGCACGAACGAAAAAAGCTCTGTATGCATACGGAAAGAACGGTTTTAGCTGAAATATCTAAAATTTTGGTCAAATACAGATCTGAAAATAATTTTGTTAGACACCATCGAAAGTAACTAACAATAAGTAGGACATTCAAATACATAGGCGTCCGCAGGGGAGGGCAAGAGTGAGAATTTGACCCCCCCCCTGGAATCAGCAAAAAATTAAGCATTTGCTCTCTCTTTGAATAAAGGAAAAACAAAGTTGTGCTAACCTTTCCGATCTCTACCCTATAATCCATAGGGGATTATAATTTCAAAAGGTGTATAAATTTCAAATTATAAATATTCTAATTCTGGAAGTAATATTTTGAATCATGCCCCTTCCTGGAAAAAATCCTGCGGACGCCCTTGCTCAAGTATGATAATAATGCTGCAAAAGGTTTTAATATTTTAATATTTATATTGTATATTTTAATATTCAATTATTTTGAGCGTCCTACTTATTGTTAGTTACTTTTGATGGTCTAACAAAATTATTTTCAGATCTGTGTCTGGCCAAATTTTTAGATATTTCAACAAAAATGAACGTGCATTCTTGCCGTGCACGTTATAGATTCATTTGGCCTATACGCGGTGGATTAACTCGTTTTTGCATAACGCCGTGTAATCGGGGGCGCAGTCTATCCTTTTGGAAATGGGAGAGCCACCATTCTAATTTCTCGCGTCCCGGATAGGTCTCGCACATAATCAGCGAACGGAATCGATAGGCGCCGTTGGGATGGTAGTGGTGGTGGTGGTCGTCGTCGTCGTCGTCGTCGTCATCGTCCTCGAGATAGTCACGGGGCCGCGAACGTGAAGCGGTACCTTCTTATGCAATAATTTTTCTAACCGAACAAATGCGGCCGGTCGGTCGATCGGCGACGGCCGATGAATAATGGGGACAGTGAAAGGTCCGAGAGAGAGACACAGAGAGATAGACAGAGTGAGAGAGGAGGGGGCCGCGCGTAAGGACCGAACGTCACGTTTGCCGAACATGTGATCGGGAGCCTTTTTTCCTGGCCGCGATTGGTTCGCCGTGAATTGGAGTCGCGTGACTGACTTAGTCTATATATTACCTTTTTAATTTAGTTTTAATTTAATTTTTAATCAGTATGCTTTTAATACTCAAACCAAAGTAACGCGTACCAAACGTTCGTCTTCCCGAGTTATTAATACGGTTTAATTAAGTTTTAATCGAGTTATCTATACGCTATTCGTGTTGCATGATTGTAATTGCACTCGCCATTGTGTTATATCTCTTATAATTCATATTGTTGCGAAATAATTGCATGCCCACGCTCTGCTATCTCATATATCTCGGTAATATATTGTTTATTACACCTTTAAAAATTGTAAGATGTGTAAATTACGTCACAGATTATCATCGAGCCCTTAAGGATTATGTCAAACTTTCATTTCGGCTGCATTTATTTTAATTAACCGTCTTACTTCAAGCATCTTTATTTTTGCAAAATGCGTACTTTCTGCACGCTCGTATTCTAATTCTTTTGCTTTCATTTTTCTGCTTTCTTCATATTTCTCTGCTTTTCGTATATTTTCCTTACTTTTTCTCGCATACTTATTCATTTGCTCCCTCGCTCGCTCGTTCGTCGCTCTTATTACATAATGGTTAGTGACATAATTCTTACAGATATTCTCTCTTAACCCCGACAGCACAAAATATTGCTAAGAGATTGCAGAAATATTTATTTCAATAGTGCGACATATTACAAATATTGCAAGAATATTGTGTAGAAGTATTGTAATTTTAATATTTCACAGAAAATGTTGCAAGCAAGGGTGTCTGCAGGATTTTTTCCAGGAGGGGGCATGATTCAAAATATTATCTTCCAGAATTAGAATACTTATAATTTATACACTTTTTGAAATTATAATCCTATGGATTAGAGCAGAGATCGGCAAGCTTAGCACAACTTTATCTTTCCTTTATTCAAAGGGAGAGCAAATGCTTGATTTTTTGCTGATTCCAGAGAGGGGGGCAAATGCTCCCTCTTGCCCCTCCCTGCGAACGCCTATGGTTGCAAGATATTACTACAATATCATAATTCAATCACATACATTGTAATATTCCAGAAATATTACAATATATTGATTATGTATTCTGATAGTCTAGGATTGCCGCTGGATAGTGTTGTTTCTCGAATGTAAAATTTGTCAGACTTTGGGGGTTTTCCAGCAAGCGACACAAATCGACACAAACATCGTTCTATCTTTCTTTTTTGGCAATGAGTAACAAAGATAAAACGATACTTGTGTCGACTTGTGTCGCTAGCTGGGAAACCCCCTTTATATATAGCCAAAGCCTATATAACCGAAGCTCGAACATGTCATAATTTTTGCATGGTTTATGCATATACTTAGTGCGAAATATGTGTCTTTGCATAAAAGAAATTAATGAGCATAATATTTAGAAATATTTAAGACATTATATGAAAATTGCATTGACATTTCAGGAACATGTCTACAATATTTTTAAAAATATTTTAGGATCATTGCAGGAGTATTGCAAAATATTGTTTAAATGCGGACATAGAAATGTTGTTACAAGATTTCAGAAATATTTTGTGAAATATTTAAATCTTACAAAATAATATTTCTCAATGTTGTAGCAATATTTTGTGCTGTAGAGGAATTGTTAACTTCCTAATTTATGTATTTTGCACTATGCGTAAATACAAGCGTTAAGTTAAATTCAAAGCAAAAGAATTGCTTATCTATCCAGAAGTCGCACCGATTTTCGGTGCCGCGGATACCACTTATGTGTTTAGGGCATTCACAACGCTGACAAGTCATGCATACTTGGTGCCGATCAAGTGATCGGCGTAAACTAGGCCGCTTTCCCGAGCGGCCGAGGCCGTTGCGAGATTAATATGCCGCGATTTTGCAATCATTTCGCACGTTGCACGCGCACGTTACCGCGATCGAGCGTAACGAGAGGAATCCCGGCCAGAATCTTGCCCACCCGATCAGGTTTCGACCCGATTATTTTATATTAAGAACATTCTTATATTAAGAATGCGTCGCGTCGCAGGACTGCACGATTCGTACATTTGGCTAACGCGGTCGTTAGGGCTCAGACACAATGAGAGGAATAAGGAACAAGGAATTAAACATAGAAAATTGGGATGTGGAAGAAGGAAGAAGGAAAATATCTTTCTTCTTCCTTCTTCCACATCCCAATTCCCTATGTTTAATTCCTTGTTCCTTATTCCTTTCATTGTGTCTGAGCCCTTACTATCGTTATATCGCGGGATTCACCGCCTCGCATTGCGCTCTTTATCGTCACAAAATCGACATTGCAACCATGGACGTCCATGGGGAGCAAGGAGGAACATATACCCCCCTTGGATTTTAATTTTTTCAATTTAGAATGATTTTATGATCGGCACCCAGATAATTTTGTTTGAAATTTATACAAATTAAAAATAAAAATGAAAATCTGCATAAATATTTCTTTAATAAACATTATTTGAAAATACGTTTGTTTGGCACCCCTAGTATATTTACACTCTGCGCCCCCTTGAAAAAAGTTGTAAGGGCGGCATGATTGCGACGTCCCGCACGTGGACGAGGCCCGCGTGTTTCCTTTCCTCGAGACTTCTGACATTTGCGTACTAACGACGACTTTATTTTTTTTTTAACTTAACTCTTAATTTGTTATCCTCTTAACTTAATCTGTATTCGTCATTCGTGCGTGCAAATCTTCGGCTCGGGATCAATCGGCGATGATGACGGTGCCAGTAGAAATATCCGGTCGCGGTAAGACTCAGTAGTCTGTCGAGTTTTGCGTCGGACATCCAGCGTTCGCCGAAAAGTGGAGTAAATCGGAACGGACGCACAATAGAGCGATCTGCGAATTAACTCTAAAAGCACCGAGCGGTCATTCGATCGTTCCCATTTTTTAGATTAATATAAATATTCTTGCATAGAAGATAGGATGTTGAAAAATTTTTTATTCTTGATGTATTGTGAATTAATAAAAAGTCAAAAAAATTTCAAAACCGTGTGTTTTGCTCAAGAAATAGAATGTTAATCTAAAAAATGGAAATAATCAAAAATGCCGCTCGGTACTTCTAGTTAAGCGATGAAAAATGTTCACAATTAATACGTAGATACGTCGAAAGCGGAAATGCAAGTCTATTTGTATTTGTAATCGAATATTATTTGACGTAACGAAGGAAGACCATCTGTTTAGACTTGTTTTTAAGATTTCAATTGTCTGTTATTATTGTATGTTGCAGCAGCGACAGCTCGATTTCGAACAGCAATCGGTCCGAAAGCAGCGGCTACTGCGGTAGACGTCCTTCGACCTTCGCATCCAGGTAACTCCCGTCCATCGATTGATTACTCATTGAAATATCTGAATTTATATTGGAATTGGATTGGAATTAATTGAAATTAATCTGCCATTAATCTTATAGCACGCGGAATTGAATGAGCGTGCAAACGTGACACAGAGCCGTTTAGTAACGTAGGGCTATTTAGGACGCCGCCGCACGGATTTATCGCTTTGAATAACGGTCCTCCGGCATTTCAGTGGACCAGGTTGCAAATAGCCTATATCGCTCGAGTTATAGCTCGACAGGTGAACGTTTTGCTTATAACAATAATAACGAAAGAGCAGTCCTCCGAGGAAGCCCGCTTGTGGCACGCAGAAAGAGTCCATTCTGTCTTAAATAACGTTTTGCTTATTTTAAAATGTTATTTTAAAATTGCCTCTCATTGTCTCAACGCAATTCGAAATCAGAATTTGCATCGTAAAGAAATCACATTTTAATAATCAGATTATTTATATCACTCAAGAAACAAAATCTTTCAATGAATATATAATATAAAATTATAAAGAGAACGCCTCCAATCAAAGATACCCTATTTTGAAACATTCCGTTATAAAAAAAATATACAGCTGAACATACAGCACAACATCCAGTACAGCTGAAATATTTTTTCTCAATTATTGAATAATTCACACATTTCCAAATTTAATTTTGCAAATATATCTACTAACAATAAGATGATTCGCCATATCGTTATTGTTTTGCCGAAATAGTACTTCGAAATTAATTGTGCAAACAATTATCAATAATTTATAAAAGGTCAATATTTCTACATTCATTTTAAATATATCGATATAATTGCAGATCACAAATTTTATGCAAGATTTCATCGTATTTATATAATTTTATAAATGTTTTCCTATTGGGGTATTGCCGATGATCGGCAATTACGATCGTGATTTCGAGCATCACTACCGCGTAACCGCGTTGCGTGCGTGTATATAAAATGGTTAAAGTCGGGTACGGAGCGAGGATCAACGCTGAGATGCGGCAGCGACGCTGTAAACACTAATGCACGTGTCGCGCCACGTGCCACGTCTAGGTACATCGGACACTCCGCGTATTGTTGCGTAATAGATAAAGAGAGGCGAGGCGCGTTATAATAAGCGAATATCGATCCCGAAACTCATGGCCGACATCAGTCGGACGGTTAAATTCTGCGAAAATCTCCACGGGATGTACTTCAACACCGTTACGCAATATCGCGAAAGAAATCTAAAATTTCGTGGAACGACAATTTCCTGGAACGACAATTTCAAGGAACAGATTTAATATATGTGATAAATTTTTAAGTCGACCCAACTGGCAAGAGATGGTATTCTATTAATTACAGATTTAAGTCCAAGTATAATCGCCCACGTTTTTTAAAATTAAAAACCTCCGTGAAAAGAACCTGTATTAATTCCGAATGTACAGTTAAAATTTTCTAGACGTACAGCTCCACATTTAATAAAACTCATCCTAGGAGGAAAACATACGCGTCATTAAAAGCACGTTGCAGTCACGCGCGGTAATTTACCTCACGTTGCACATTTATTTTTCTATGGCTTGCAATGAAAAGCAAGTATAGCGACATGATTTTATAGCGGCACTTTTAAGTAGCTCTGATATGATCAATAGTGGCGATATCAACTTACCGCTCCTAAAAATTGATCTACTTGAGATTGACGTAATGCTATCCTCAAATTTGTAAAAATACATTAACATGCTAATATATTTTTTCTAGAAATTACGGAATAAAAAATAAAATTACTTTAATATATATATTATATATTTTTTATAATGTAGTATAAAATATATTTATACTACATTATATAATATATATATATATATATTATATAATATATTATATATTATATATAATATATTTATATAATAATTTATATAATATATAATATATTTATATATAATATATTATATATTATATATATATATATGTACATCTTTGTATAAATAAAATTTTATATTGTATTACAAAACATTAATATAAATTAATATAATCCTTCAAATAGGACAATAAATGGATCACGGTTAAATTTGACGCGATATTTTCATCACTTACGTTTATCGGACCATCGTAACCAGATTTGTTAGATAACGTCCGAGTAACGTCGAAACGCTACGATTAAAATAATTCGTTTCTTGGCGTCGGAAGCGCATCTATTGTTCTAGGCTACTCGTGTTTCGCATTGTCTAAAACGAGGCGATTTGGTAATCACTGGTTGCGTCTATGTGATGAGAAAAGCTGACTAAGTGAGGACGATTATGAGCAAGGGTATAATTACAGGATTATTTTCTAACTTATTGTCATTTAGTGACTTAAGAAGCCGCCAGGATTCTTGCGTAATTTTATCTTTCATCAGTAAATAGATTTTTAAATAGATTTAGTGTGTATTTTAATTAATCTACTTACTCATTAGAATTTTATTTAATCTATTCGTTTATACAATTATTAACACTTCGAATTTCTCTAACCAAGCTCCGATTAATCAACGATTAACTTGTAATACCTACACTATTCCGTTCGAATGAATAGAGTTATTAATTTTTTGTTGTTTAATACATGGAGAGAAAGATCAGATTAGGGACAATGAATTATACAGCTACAAATTTTGCTGTAAGCATCAATTTCGCCGGTTGAATAAGTCGTCGATTAAGTTAATAGGAGTTCGGTCGAAATCGCCCTTTAATGATGTAATCTTTCGCTATTAACATAAAAGAAAAGTGCACAAAACGTGCGATCAGGAAGGCTTCCGGTAATAACTCCGAAGCGAACGATGGTTAGGTGAACGTGAACTTTCTCTTACTTGTGTAACGTGTGATAGTCACGTTTTATAGATTTGTTATATCAGGAGTCTCTTGAAAAAGCTTTCCGGGAGAAAGTCGTTATCTATGTGTTAGTAAATTACAATTGTGCAGCGTGAGAATGCGAAGCTGCAATAAATTTACCAAGTAATATTGATTTGATTTTACAAAAAGTTTTGTTTATAATTATGATTTATAATTTATATTATTTTAATATTATATAATATATATTATTTTAATATTATATATTAAATATGGACTGACATTAATTTATTGGGATTATTATTAACTTACAAATATTCTTTAGCGTGATGATGTTATCTCGGATGTTGCGATTGCTGTGATTGCGATTGTGAGATTTCTTCAACGTTTCCTAAGGATTCCAGAATCACCACGTTTGCACGCTCTTTCAACGGAATATTTCTTCTGTCATTTATTTTTAGATACGCGTGAGTCGCGTTTACGATTTTCGCTTATCAGCGTAGTTCCCACGTTGACACTCGCTCGTCACATGGCGTGACACGCGGTTATTATCGACCTGCATTGCGGGATTGATCTACATTTGAAAATTTCGCTATTGCATCAAGAAGAACCGGTAGAAAGAATGTGGAATCGCCAGTGTAATAAACAAAGATCGTCTTTCATTTTATTTTACCTGAATTATATTTATACATATATTTACTCCACATTTATTTCAAAGTTAGCGGAAACGATTTTGTGCGTTTTGGAGAATTCCCGTGAAAGCAATCGTCTGTAGGCCAAAATAGATGTCTATATTTAACAAATCAACGTTAGAAGTTTCACTAAACAAAACAATCATAATGCCGAGTTTGAAATTAATTTGAAATTAATTTTTAGATTTGGGAATAGTGTGAAGGATTGCGCGATGTTTGATCATTTTACATGCATTGTATGTACAGCAATGAGGCGTTACCGCAGCCGATCAGCAAGAGAAAGGACAAGGAGCACAAGAAGAAGAAGTCGAAAACGGTGACAGCGCTTAACGCCGCCAAGGCGGAAGTCAGCCCGAAGACGGTAAACGCGCTGCCGGAAGTCGCGTCGTATGACGCCATCGCGCCGGCGAACACCGTGCTTGACGAGAAACCAGGTTGGTTACGATCCACAAAAGTCGGGAACGAGTGCACGTAAATTGCTCACGGCTCTTATTTGGCCGAGGTCCCGTTTTTCCGTTGGATAATAATAAATAAAAATAAATTCGCCGAATTTTTCTCCATTTTTTGTTCGATGTATATGTCATTTTTACTCGCGCAGTAGAGTGGATTTAAATTATATTTTGTGCGCCCATAGAGAGAAACTTTGTAATGTAACCGAATTTTATTTACTGCCACTTGTTGAATTAAATCCACGTGAAATGTTCTGCGATCGATATCGCTGCACGTTCCGAGAGCTTATCGTTCTTCTGTTTGTTTCTCGATAAGCTGGTTTCGTGCACTCTTCCTGACCTTCTTCGGGTTTCGCTTACTATTTCCTACCTAAGGCTTCGACACAGAACGTTCCCCTCATGGTTATCCCTTAGTCCGGCTAGTACCTCGTTGGAATAATGATTCACTTCGTGAATCAGCAACTGGTTACCTTGAAGCTCGACGAAGACGTCAGTCTGGAAGACAGTCGTCTAAAAACTTAAGCTAAACATTAAACGAATAAAGTACGCAATTTTAGAGCTGCATTCGGCGCGTGTAAAAAGACAAACGATTTGCTGCGAGCGGCAAATAAGATTTCTTTTAATTGCTTAGAGCGAGAAATATGACTAAAACATGCACTGAGAGAAAAAAATGGTTGGAATAACAATAATCTCAATATATTTTATATTTAGTTTTAGCCTTAAACATATTTTTGTGTAGTTCATTTAAATATGCAAAATATAGCAGAATGAACACAGATTTATAGTCATCATCACTATGACAAATTATTGTTATTATTACTATGTGTATAGTAAAGTATATGCTATGCGATTATAGTTACTTTACCAATATTTGCCAAATATTCCAATTATATTGACTGTAAAAATGATTAATTTCTCTTACCATTCCATATATTCTATCTTACTATACTTTTACTTCAAATGATTATAATTATTGGTAAAAATTTTACATGGCTCACTTATACTATGCCTATATCGTAATTGTCACCAACATAAATGATAACGCTTACTATAAAAATGATATTCCTAACTAATAATTATATACTATATCCATGTTATAGTTCCAAATATCATACATTTTTCTCTCAGTGTGGCAGACTCTTCGAGCATTTAGACTGATAACCGATTCTCCTCCTTTGAGAAGAGGCACATATTGTGCCACACGTTGATGTCGCGTTAAATCCTTTCGCGAGCGCATGTAATACGCAGGTATCATCATCACGCGTTGAGAGCAAACTCTTCCCTCGGTTCTTCTATCGTCATTGCCAGTCGAAAGAAATTGTGACACGCGTGGGCGAAGTTACTCAAGTGGGGTGTAAAAGTTCCATTCAACGTGACACCCCTGCACGGAAAAAATTTTATATTAAAAATTACTATGTATGGCAGTAGCCGTGGATTATTGCTGAAATTCTAAAAATTTTTACTATGTTTTTCATTCCCAGATAGCACTAAACATTTCTATGAATATTCTTCAAGAATATATTTCGAATATTCTATAAGACAATATATTTATAGTATGTTTATAGTATATTCAAATGGCACTACTATATTCAAATGTGCAATAAATAAACTTAACGAATATTCTAAGAATGTTCTTCTCAATTATAAATATACGATTTCCGACTGTAACATTCTACGTATATTTATATAATATTTCATTCGAATATTCCAAAATTAAAAATATTCGCACTGTATAAGAATATTCATAGAATATTGTGTGCTATCTGGGATTGTTTTATATAGTAACAATTTTTATAATTTCAGCAATAGTCCACGGCTACTGCCATACATAGTAATTTTTAATATAAAATTTTCTCCGTGTGCGCTTGTAGTCTACCGAAGTTATCGATCCTTCGATACTAACGAATTTACGATCCGCTAAGCGTCACCTGTTACTCTATTTACATTTACTCTCTTTCGTTCATTTTTTCATTATCTCGCCCATTTATGTTTACACCGTCAAATGTCTACGGTTGCGTGAAATAGAATGCAGAAATTTGTTAAAAATAAAGACTACGAAGTAAAGCTGGAGAGAAAAAATAAATTACGAGATTTTACAGAAATGTTTAACAGATTCTTTTGAGAAAAATATGTATTTTGTCAGAGTTTGAAGATTTCATACAGGCGTTGTGCACGCGCGCGATTCTCCTTTTAGAATTAGTCGCGGCAACGTATGCGCTTGTAGATATTATAACGCGCGTTATATAAACTATCGCGTTATATAACTAACTGATAGATCAATAGGCGAGCAGCGAAGCCGTGAGAGGACATATTTAATCACGTTTAGAGCGCGGAACTGCCCTTACGGCGCAGATGTATTGTTCGGGGTGCGTCCGTGAAACTTTGATAATCTATGTCTAGGATCGTCCTTTCCATTTCCGCTCATGAATCACGTTGCTAAGTCTACGCAATTGAAGCAATTATTATCTTTCCATGCCGTTACTGAAGAGTACCGGCCGTATTTTTAGCGAATTAATGCCAACCCTTGGTCGCACGTTAATTCGAGATGCAGTAATTGCGTTACGAAATCATTCGTCCTGTGTTCGTCACTCGCGCGTTATTCCCTATATTTACGTAAGCGTTTACGTCGTACGTTTATTTAACCCTTTCACCGGCGTGGAATTAAATATAGTGCTTTTAAAAACTGCCCTTCGTAAGCCGCCTCGCTTTTTAGCGAGAAATAGAATATACCACGCTGCGTGCAAGCTACATAAAAAATATTAATTTCAAAAGTAACAAAATTACGTAATTAAACTTTTGCACAATAAAAATCCATTCTAGTCACATTTACACTATAAATATATATATATATATATATATTTATATATATTTATATATTTTTTGCCAAGAAGTGAATTTAATCAATAAAAGCATTGATGTTGCTGCCAATATATCATCGTAGTACGATTAGTTTCGCTTTCACTTAGATGTCATCGTATCGCACGATACGCCCGCACGTCTCATGCGCTCGCGAAGAAACCGCAGTGAATGCCTTTCACCGGGAAGCAACGATACAGCCGGAGGCAGTGTATCACCGAGTAATAGCATTGAACTTTTCGGCAAGCGTGTCGTTACTCTGCCGCTCGCGTAACATGATTTTATGCGAAATATGAACGCGGTATTTCCGCGTTTTATTTTGGACTAAGGGAACACTGAGCGCCCTTCCTTTCTCGCGTCCTTCCTACCTTCATGTGGCAGGTTTTGCTAGCGCGATCTCATTTACATTCATGATTCGGAAACTCCTTTGAATTAAATTGTTAAATTCACCATCATGTTTCACTTTATCTTTTATATTAAAAAAACGCTTTGACACATTATGAGAAGATCTTTCAAGAAAATGTTTCTTTCATAATATTTGCTACATTTTTCTATTATTTCGATATTAACAAATCGCAGAGTAATGGCTTAACTTATTCGACTGAGAAAAAAAATACCTAATTTAAGTTAAAAATGAATTAATTTCAAGCATTTTTAATCGTCCTACAGTCTATAGAGAATCTACTTGAAGTAAATTCTTGTTTACATAATATATTTGATTTAGGGATTTACTTGATAATAATTATTATATAACAATTACAAAATTGTTATACATATATACATAAATTAAAATTCAAAAATCCGTCGCTATGCCACTTGGACTCGACCCCTTCTCATTCCCTTTCGCCACCATCGTCCCAATAGCCGTCAGCGTCTCGGGCAGATAACCCGAATAGCAGCGCATATAACAATGAGAATTTCTTTTGATGCTTTAATGCAAGAAGAGGTAACCACCGTAGAATTGGTGGACGCAACGGATCCCAGCGAGCACAACGGCGACACCGTTGCAGATCCGGAAGCAGGGCTTGCTTCACGAACGGTCCCCCTGGACGATTTCACGTCTCAGGCCAATGTTAGTATACGTCGATAAATGTAGTAGAGGAAGATACAAAAGTAGAGAACACGCACACATGCACATGCACATGTCGAGAGAGCGTAAAAAAGAAAGAAAACAGCAGAGACTCTCGAGTATCACACCGTGCGATCGTAGAGGCAAGCTTGCTCGGGACGGGAATCCCCGTAACCCGCCTTCCTGTAACTCATTTACGAGAACTACGTCGTAGTTGCGGATTATGGTTGCAATCCTGCAGGTTGAAGTACCGAGGGAAATATTCCAGTGTTTCCCTCTTCTTCATATATTTTTTTAAATGATATATTTGATATTCTTGATATATTTTGCTTTTTGAGATGCTGATTTGTCAAAATATTACGCGATCTTTTTTTTTCTTTCTTTGATCTCCATATATCTTCTCGGTGTACATGCTTTTGGCGACTCTTTCTCTCTCTCTCTCTCTCTCTCTTTCTCTCTCTTTCTCTCTCTCTGCATGGAGAAAGCTAGCTAATTGCAGGAGTACTCCGTACTGCACAACTTTGGCGAAACTCCTCCTCGCGAGATTACTGACTTGACTACATAACTTTCCTCTAACTGTCACGAGGATAAAGGTCGACTAACGCAACGGCAGCTTGTCTCGGAAGCTTTTAACTAAATCGCAACGGCGATCATGCGACTCGTCATCGGATGTTAATTGCAGAGAAACTTTTGCATGTCGCCGATGTAACGTAGACGAGAGGAAAGGAAGTAACGTGTAAATTAGCATAACGGATGCTGTCAGTATTTCTTCCTCTACTGATGTTTCTCCTACGATTAATTGAACCATTAATACAGTCCTCGCATGCGATGGAAGTACCGGCAATTAAATCCGGTGTGAGAAGTCCTTAACTTGCTGGTGATAACGTGACAGACTAAGTTTCATCTCATATGTTTTAAACGTCCACGATAATTTTTACTAATTAAAATCAATTCTTTATTACTTTTTAATGTTATCAATATTTTACATTTTATTTTAACATCTGTCTTTTTTTTGTTGCGCGGATGACGAAAAGTCGAGGATCCAGCATCACGTTATCATTCATGTTAACACCGTTAATGTCAAGGCGTTACGCGGATCAGCTTCCTAATCTACCGAACGTTCTGTAGGAGGGATTTTGCGCGGTGATTTCGATGCACGACGGTCTCGTGCTGTACACAACCTCGTCGATATGTATCGCCCTCGGCTATCTCAAGGACGCCTGGATCGGCCGGTCCTTCATCGATTATGTGCATCCGAAGGACAAGACCACCCTAGCCGATCAGATCACCAGTGGCATCGCCTCGCCGCAAGAGGAACGGTCTAAGGGTATGTAAAAATTATATCTGACGAACTAAGAAGAAATTTGTCGAGAGTTAAATCGCGTTTTGTTGCACTTATTTGCAAATTTGACAAGGGAGGAGCATTACAAATTATATCAAAATTGTCACATGCACTAATAAAATCCTAATAAATAGATAGAGTTGATAAAAATGCTTAAGATAGAGTAGAGCTCTAGATATTATCATTACAGTACATTATAATTTTTTATGATTATCTCTGTTATACATATATACAATACGTTTTGAACGTTCTTGATTTTTCCAAATATCTGTATTTTTGGGAATTAATTTACAAATTTATTAATTTATTTTATCATTTTGACTCTTTTGATTGGAGTCAAGCTGAACACTGTCTCTTTTTTAGGCATCAACGGCAGAAGGGCGAGCCTGTTTTGCGGCCTGCGGAGGTTTACCAGATGCAACGTGCCGAACGGATATCGCGCGGACGCCAGGTCGAATCTGTACCTGCCATTCCACCTAACTTTGTCGTTCCGGAACCGAACAGCCGAGCAACAGCCCAGCAACCGAGCTATGTTCCTCGTAGTTACCGCTCAACCCGTCCATTCCGCATACAAAGGTAGCATGGTCCAAGGCCCTCAATGAGGTCCGACCGGCGAGAGGACTCGATAATTACAAACAGTCGGCTTGATTGCTGCAAAAATTATCGGCGAATTAGCGCGACCACCGCCAACGCGGGTCGCAGCGATCCCGCGAAGATGGTGATGATTCGAAAAAGATTCTGCGGACCACCGTCGATTCGAAGTCGAGTAACTTCAAGGAAAAATTTCCCCGCAACATTCTCTCTACTAAATCATCAGCTACTAATTCCTCTACTAATTCCTCGCTTGCAAATATAACAATCGCTTGGAATATATCCCCGACGTGTGGATAAACGCGTGCCGAAGTAACGAACAGCTCCGTTGAAGTGACTCGGATTTACAGGATGTATCCGGAATATGCGGAAGATTCGCAGGGGGTGTTTTTACGCGATAATTCTGTTCTCTAATCTCGCCGACTTTATATGTTTCCAAGATACATCCTGTATTTGTTACGCGCGACGCAAGAATACTTAATCGCTCCACGATGATCGAGCCTTGTCGTTGGTCTGATCTCGTTGACGATACTCACAATGAGTCGGTGGTTTCCATGGAAAACGTCTAAAACGAAGGTAACTTATTTCCAATTTCTCAAAGTCGCCCGTATTCATGACTCGTGACGATATATACGTTGATATACCCTTTGCATCTTAGCCGCATTTGTCGTTGTGCCACTTTTCCGACCGGTTCCCCGTTTTTCGTTCAGTTTGGAGACCACTGTTACGCGAACTTCGTATTTCATCCTGTCAGACCGCACTCGTCATCTCTCACAGTAAAGTGATTCGCACGCTTTGTTTTTGTCAGCGCATGGGAAGCTTCCATCTCCGATCACAACGCGCGTTCACTGCACGAGCTTCGCTATCGAGTTAATTTTTATGCGCAACGGTGGACCTTGTGTTGCTCAAAAGAATTTAAGTTTCTTATCGATAGTACTCTTTGGAACTTCAATCTTGACTCGTGATTTTCATTCCGTTTTTCTTTACAAAATTGTCCAACAATCGATTATTCTATTTTATTTATTTATTTTATCCTACACGGAAAGAACGTTTTTGCTGAAATATCTAAAAATTTGGTCAAATGCAGATCTGAAAATAATTTTGTTAGACTATTAAAAGTAACTAAGTAGGACACTCAAGCATGATAATAATATTGTAAAAAGTTTTAATAATCTAGCAATTATTTTGAGCGTCTTATTTATTGTTAGTTATTTTTGATGGTTTAACAAAATTATTTTCAGATCTGTATCTGGCCAAATTTTTAGATATTTCAGCAAATCCATTCTTTCCGTGTATTTCACAAGAAATACTTAAGAAAACTTGTGTCTTATGAGAGCAGCATAAAAAAAATACAGAGAAGGTGTCGCAGAATGAAATTCCGAAGTTTGCCCATGATCAATACAGAAATTTGTACGAATTTACTTAGCTTATTTCTAAAACGGGTGTGGAGAACGGCATCGATATCAACTTTTCGAGCATGGATTTTTTTAACTGCGCGCAAGACTAATTAATTAGCAACGTGCGAATTTCCTTCGGATCTCGCCCCGGCTTGTCGGCGTTTAACCATTGCGATAACTAAGAATCTCGCTCATTAAGGTAGTGATCCGCGAAAAGAGAGAATGACCCCGACCTTGTCGTTATCCGCAGCGCCAGAAGAAACAATTATATCTTCGATATTCACGACCCGCCACACCGCGATGTGCCACCTATCCCATGTCGATCCCGACGTAGTCCAATACTTCGGCTATCTACCACAGGATATGGTTGGCCGTTCGCTGTTTGACTTCTACCATCCCGAGGATCTACCTTTCATCAAAGACATCTATGAGACTGTGAGCATGAGTCTAACACCAACAAAAAAAAGAAAGAAAGAGCGAAACTTAGGTTCCGATCGTGTGTACGCTTGACAAGAGAAAGACGAGAGATATGCAAAAGAGCGAGAGAGCGAGAAAAATACAGAGAGAGAAAGAGAAAGAGAGAGAATGAGAGAGAATGAATGTTTAGATAATCCCTGTCATAGCTGATAAAATTACTCACATAACTCCTTGCGAAATATCGTTAAACAGGTGATCAAGCTCGAAGGCTCCTCCTTCAGGTCGAAGCCGTACAGGTTCGCTGTGCAGAATGGGGGCTGCGTCGTCCTCGAGACCGAGTGGTCGTCCTTTATCAATCCCTGGACGAAAAAACTAGAGTTTGTCGTAGGTCAGCATCGGGTACTCAAGGGGCCGATGGACCCGGACATCTTCCGCGTGCCGCGCGATACCGAGTGCGGCTATCTGGCCAGCATCAGCGAGGAGGTGCTGAAGGAGGCTAAGATCATCCAGGGCGAGATACGGGCGCTTCTCGACGAGGTACGGCCACGACACACACATCACAACACTATATCCCCATATGCAATTCGCGATCCACTTGCTGGAGACTCGAAGTCTTGTTTGTATCTTCCCTAAAAATGAGATATGCAATTCTAATTCTAATTTTGAAAATTAAAAAGGCCGAGCCGTTGTACAATCGCTGTTATCAAGCTCGGCTTCCTCAACGACGCAACCGTAATTTTATCTTTATATAATATAATCTATTTATAATCTTTAATAGCGAAAGGACTCGCTTGCCACCCAATAACACGGCAAAAGAGGTAGTTAATCATGATGTATATAGTTGAGAAACGCAGGCGAGGCGTTTACCGTGTAACAAAGAGAAAACCAAACGTGAATTTCTCACCACGAGGCAAAAATAAGCCGATTCATCCCCCAACTTTGTTCTCTTTCTTTTTTGTTTCTATCGTACGTGTGCGCAGAGCATCCAGAGAATGTCAGATATAACCGAGCTCGACGTGTCAAAGCGATGTAAGGATCTAGCGTCCTTCATGGAAAGTTTGCTGCAGGAGACGAAGGCGTCCGGGCTCGGCAAGGACGGACTGCTCGCGGCGGACGAACTCAGGAGCTTTTCGGTGACTATTAGCTACGTTTTAGTATCGCCGAGAACACTGTTACACTAGTTACCACTTACGCCATGATGCGCTCCGCTCTGGTATGCTATGTATAAAACACTATTTCTATATTTGCGTAGAGGTACTAACTTGTGTGTATGTATGTATGTGTATGTGTGTAGAACAATATAGCAGCCGCCACGTTTTACTTCGCAACAGTACGGACGTGAAAGCTAGCTCACGTATAGTCATCTGATCTCGCCGTCGAGATACGCATAATACGCTTTTCCTAGTACATGTCTCTCGTTAGTACTGACATATTTTTTAAATGGTACAATATCTTCAAAGAGTCGGATAAAAGGTAAAACGCAAAAAGGATGATAATGTGTAAAGAAGGAAAGAATGGTACGAATGGAGTAGAGAACAGAAATTGAAGGCAGTGTAATTTCGGTCGCACTTCAGATTTCGGCGTCGTAGGAGCACACAAAAAAGAAAGAAACGCCTCAGACAACACAAAGACTAAAATCGGACATAAGACGTTTTTCAGACATTTTTTGCGAAGATGTCTTATGACCCGATTTTGGACTTTGCGTTGTCCGGGGCAATTATAAAATCGACATCTTACTGTCTCTGCGATACAGAAAACTGAACTCGCCGCGATTCTACCGGCTTCAATCGATCGTAGCTGGGATCTAGGGATTAGGAGACTGATGCGCAATGAAGGACATTGTGATCTGGATGGTGAGGTGTCCGCATGACTTTGATTGAAGTTAACTTTCCGCTGTAGATAACACGTATTATTGAGTTTGCGCCGCAGGCTTGCAAGTGGAAAGTTGTAAGTGGTTTAGTAGGCAGACGGGGGTCTTTCACAGCTTCTAGCGAAATACTCTGTCTAACTGAATCCGATCTTCGCCATGGCTGCCCGGCGCAACTAACTCCCACGCAAAAAAAGCAAAAAAAATGCGATCACGCAAAAACACTACTGACGGTAACGGCATTAAATTGCATACCGATCTTCAGTGACAACTCATACTAAGTCTCTACAATATACTTGTAAAGGGATCACGAAATCCCTTGTTGCAGGAGCACGACAGCGTGATGCTTGGTGAGATCTCGCCCCATCACGAGTATTACGACAGCAAGTCCTCCACGGAGACGCCGCCGAGCTACAACCAGCTTAACTACAACGAGAACATCGATCGCTTCTTCAAGAGCAAACCGCCGGTCGCGACCATGTACGGCAGCGACGAGGAGAACGTCAATTCCAGCAACGATGAAGGCGGTAAGCATCATCTTCGCCATCTTCTTTTTCTCGTGTTCAGGCACGCGCTATTATATTAAAGTAATCTCAGTAACATTTTCCATTTAATATATTTTAAATCTATATATATATAATTATATATTATTATATATTATTATATATAAAAAAATATATGTTATATATGTTATATCTCTTATATGTATAATATATATTCCAATATATATTTTTTTTTTCTATAAGGTAATTGGGGGTAAGATGCCAAACAACCATGATTCAAAATTCGTTTATAAATTTACAAGTTAACTATTATTTTATGTTTATTTTACAGTGTTTTCTAATACTGTATTCTTTAAATAACAAATACATTTATTTGAATTAATCGAAATATATAAAAGAAATTATATATATATATATATATATATGGCGGCAGTGTGGTCTATAGTGGTAGAGCGCCAGACTCGTAATCTGTAATACCAGGTTCGAGTCCACTAGATCAGATAAACATGGATATTATTATTTCCGACACTGCGCTCCCTGCCGGGAAGAGGATTTCCGGTAGGTAAAACTGGGCTCCGTCTTTCGAAAGAGACGTTAAGATGTTGGTCCAAACGGGCAAAGAG
>NJRP01000766.1:48595-59170 GCA_003063835.1 Aphaenogaster floridana | reverse complement strand
TCGATTTAGATTATTATTCTGCATTTGACTATGTGTTCCATATACGTTTTTTCAGATACACCCTGTATATGATTATATATGATCATATATAATTATATATGGACATATTTTGTATATAATTATACATAGCCATTTATATATAATTATGTATAAACAATTTTTTACCGGGCGGTATATAGAAGTGCGAGGTACTGATGCTCATTTTTAGAAAGTTGATCGATATTTGCAGTAAAGTGCAATAAATTTGCAAACTGCATAAGAGAGATATATCTCTAAGAATTCAGTAATAGTACTTACTTTCTTCCTCGGTAAGATTGGTACTACGAGATTTGCAAGTGTACAAGTGCGCGAGCTTATTATGCCAACGCACAATACATTTACTGCAAAATAATATCGTCAAATAACTGACGAACAGTACCATAAGGATGATCGCTTCGTACAACTCGATTATGCCATCCCACATTACTTTCACCAAAACGGCGACCGATATCACATAAATGACACAATCTCGAGTTAATATTCGCCATTCTAATGGTATTGCCTGTTGAAAAAATGAAAATCGTTTTAATTAAACAAACAACTATTTTGCGTTTAAATATTGTATCATAAAATCGATAATGACACGTTGCTTACACATATTTACGTCGAAATTTATCGCAGTAGTCTCAAAGGTAAAGTAAACGATATTAAAAGTTAATTTATACTTATCGAATATGACATCAGAAAAAAATTCTGCTAATATAAAGAATCGTTCATATCAGCATGAAACAGACTTATTATGAAACCAGCGACCTTACATAGTTAACATAGTTTTACGCATACTGCATTTTTATTACCTGATATCCCACAATCTAACACTTGAATGAGCACTTTATTTTTTACATTTGATCAGTTTAATCAATTTTCTAGTCCGCTACACTGTGACATTTAATGGCAAGAGAGAGAAAGAGAGAGAGAGAATTTGTAGAATTCTAGAATATTTTTATATCCCAAACTGTGCAAAATTAAGAAAAAAACTTGCTCGTATTGGCTTGCTCAATCTGTCAAAGTTATAGAAATTACATGTAGATATTGCATCTTTCAAAAACAGCCATTAGCACAGTTGTTAACAGCCATTAGTCAAGTTTTGTAGATAATTCATATACGTGGATAAGAATTTCCTTGTCTTCAAGGTATTCACTTCTTACGGACAAGATTATAAAAATAATCTTAATGGCGCAGTAAACGACGTTGAGTTGGAGCGATATATTATCATGGCATATCAAATAAGAAGTAACATAGTTACTTCTATGACTAATATGACTTGATATGACAATAATACGAATAAAGACTATTGTATTATCTACAAGAACTATGACGCAATTATTTTCCGTAGAATTGTTATCTTAGCACGTGCCAACGGATGAAAATCGGTTAGACAAATGAATAAGACAAAGTTAATCATTTAGGATGTAATAATTCTCATTTAGTCGCTGTGATTAAAGAGGAAGAATACCTAAACATTTGAATTTTCATCACATAGAAATATGAATCCTTTACCTATGTTATTTTAAGTGACGTTATTGTTTGTTTATAACTGATAATATAATGGATCTTCTTTCACAAATTGCCGTGTTTATCATTTCTACGTCTAGATTAATGAAACAAAGAAACAAATTCTGAAAAACATTACTGCGCTTTAACATAAGAAATGTGTAACCACTTCAACAGCAAACTCGTGAGAAAATTTTTTTATTCGTGATTTCGGGGAATCCGGCAAGTTTTAATCATTTCGAATTAGGCTTCGCAAACAATGAGTTGCAGTCATTACAGTAATTATGAGTAATAGAAGACGATAATGTACGCAAGACGTTATTTAAAGTTGCAGATATTCGTGTATTATTTTCTGGCATTGTGTAATCTGTTTAATAACGTCCCCTTCTTTCTTTCCTTATAACAGCTGCGTCAAGTGATGGCACTTCATAATAAAAGAGGGAAAAAACCTAATCTAATTCCAATCAATCTTATATTTCAGAATTATCAAATCTCAATAGATAATCATGATTAGATAGTTCTAATTATAGTAACTTAATGTTAAAAAAATAAATTCAGTTTTTAATTATCGCATTATGAGGCATTTCGTACAATTTAGCATTTTTATTGCATATGAGTTAAATTTTTCTTTAATTAATATCCGTTTCTTTAAGAATCAAGTTTGTAACGTTTGTAATAAAGATGTTTTAATTAACACTAAACCTACCACCGCCGGTCAAATGACCGTTTTTAAACTTTTGATTAACATTAAAACTACTACCGCCGGTCAAATGACCGTTTTTAAACTTTTGTTAAAAATTCTGCATTCAATGCTATCGCTTTTCCTCAATTGACTTCACAACTTTTTCTTAATATACATATAATCCGGTTCTGTAGAAATAGATATATATAAATTGTCGGTAGTGTTAAGAAACCAAGGATAAAGTAAAGTGATCTATGATCTATGATAAGTAAAAATTAATGACAAATAAAATTTCAGATGTCATATCATGTTATATGTATCGGCAGAGACGATAGCAGACATTACATTGCAAGGACAATAATCGTTAAATAATCGAGGTCGTTATTATGGATAAGCGACGAGATAAGTAATGCATATCGATAATATACGTCATATCGATAAATAACATAAATAATGTAGAACATATAAGCTGGTGAATTTTGCAGTCACCATCTATATCGGGAATTAAAAAAGCGGTAGTCTCTCTTTCAAATATAAATTTTTTCTTAAATTTGATATTTTCATTTTAACAATTCCATATAAGTATTTGATTTAGACTATATATACATAAATTACTTATATAATTTATATGAAACTTTCTTATATATTATATGAAACATTCTCTCCTACGTTATTATTATTAGAAATTCCAATTCACTAGTTAGTACAACATAATTGTACTACTATAACCCTGATAGCATAGGAAAGTTTCTATTACAAGGACATAATATTGAAACCTTGAAATTATTATAGTTACGTTGCGTAATGTCTCTGACAATGAGACGTCTCTACAAGATTGCAGCAACATCAAAATGTCCGCTTCGGTTAAAAAATGTTTATCGGTAAAAAATTTTCCATATAAGAACATATATAAACATATACAGGGTGTCCCATGACTCGAGGTCCATATATTAAAGGCGTGTTATTGAAGTTATTTAGAGTTGAAATTGTTTAATAAACATATGTCCGTAAATGCTTCCTAACAGAACTACAACCATTGAAAGTTGATGTAAATATTTGAAACATTTTCTGTCAGTCTGGTATTGTTTTATTAATTCTTGTCTTATTGCCTATTAATATGTTTATTAATAATTGTGTTATTAATTAATAAGAAATTCTCCTGGCATGGTGGAGCAAACTGTTAGATCATTTTTACGCAGGGCAATTCTTTATATTGAATCTGCAGGAGATAATTTTGAACAGAATTTGCAATACATTTGTAAATAAACAAGTTAAATTAAATGTCTTTTTTCTTTCTTTTTTCAAATATTCGCATCAACTTTCAATGGTTGTAGTTCTGTTAGGAAGCATTTACGGACATATGTTTATTAAACAATTTCAACTCTAAATGACTTCAATAACACGCCCTTAATGTATGGACCTGGAGTAATGGGACACCCTGTATAAACATATATAAACATATATAATTATATATAAAATATGTCCGTATAAAAATTGCCGAATATAATTATATATAAATGTATAGAAAAGTTATATATGATTATGTATAGAATATTGTATAATATAATTGCAATTTTACTTTTTGTAACAAAAAAAATGCAAAAATTATTTTTCTGATTATTTTTCAATTATTCTTCTTATTATTTTTCCTGTATATACAGATACAGATTATACAAGAAAAAAAAACATATATGGACGTATGTTTTTATACATAATTGTATATATTTATAAATATTTTATGAAAATTTTTTTTACCGGGTTCTGGAATGTATCTGAAATGTTCCCCGGAAATGTTTCTGACAATGAAACGTTTTGGTGAGTGGCTTGCACAAGCCACTTGGAAATATAATGTTTTCTTTATTTTGTAATATTCCTGTAATATTTCGTGCTGTAGGGAATGTTAATTAGTATTGTATATACATTTTACGGAGAGACAAATATATTCATCCAACAGATTTGTCATTCAAGAACAACGGCTGTACACGTGCGCTGTCGTGGCGACCATTTTTCGCGACAATACGATATGCGCATACATTTAAGTGCTTTCCAGCAAGGACACGCTGTGTTATATTGTGCTACACCATGTAAAGTATTTATTGGAACGCAGTTTAATTTCTTAGTATAACACCAGAGTACATTATAGTTTTCCGTTCTTATTTTTACGAGTCTTTAACGTATCTATGGCCGATATTCATAGTCCGTTTTTATTTTAAGACCATCTTAAGTAATGTTTTAAGATGCTAATACGGTTCTGTGATTGGTTTATGACATCTCAAGATTGTACTTAAGACGATCTTAAATATAAAAACCGACTATCCATACCGGCTTATATATAATAGACTTATGATTTTAAATAATTAAATTATTAAGTCTCTGAAGAATTTACAGTTTTTGCAATAAGTCTCAAGCAATTTAATAGTGTAAAACATTGGTCGTATCGCATTGGTTCTAAGAAAAGTTAATTTCAATAAACAATAACTGACATTTTAAATAATTTCCCAAGTTTCCGTGAGCCATTTATACAATAATATAATAAAAAAGTAAATTATATAAAATACACTGAATTTTTAATGAAAATATTTTTATTTCAGATTAACTTTATTTCAATTTAAAATTTATTCAAGTTAAAGAATAAACGTAAAATCATATTTTATTTAATAGAAAATATCGTAACAAGTGATAGCGATATTTTCCCAAGCAGCATTAGCGAATTGAGCCATTTTTCATCAGAAGATAGTTGTATAGATAATAAAAAGATGAAATCAAAGATGATGCCCTGTTCTTTCCTTTAATAAAATACTTAACTTCGGGATATAGAAGATATAAGATTCAAAATTATTTAGCAGTTATAGAATCTTTGACAGATAAAGAATTTAAAGAACACTTTCGATTATCAAGAACAATAGCTGATTAATTAAGCATGGCTACTAAATGTTAAAAATTTTTTTAAATATTGGTGGCATTTTAAATATACAGTGGCGTGCAAAAGTCTCCGGCCGAATGAAATTTTCACGTTTTTTTCCAAAAACAAGGACTAAAGAAATTTTGACTAATATTGGGTGTAAGGATATTATTTAATAAAAAAATAGTATAAGAAATAAATACCATTCATTATTAGAATATACTAGTCAAAATTCTTTTGGTCTTCGCTTTTGAAAGAAAACGTGAAATGTATATGTATGTATATACTTTTTACGCTGAAACTTAGCTTTTTGCTGTGTCGAGCAGTGTAACACTGTGTCACTGTTGGAACATTCCATGTTGAACACAGAATACAGTTTCACTGTGTTCCCTTGCTGGAAAGCACCCTTTATTAGTTGAAAAGTCTCAGAAATCTTGCATTTGTAGTGTTGCAAAATACCACATTGCAGGAATATTTTAAATGTAAGGTTTCAATCGAGATGGTTGCAGAAATATTGCAATTGCAATGTTTCAAAAAAAATAATATCAGAGACATTACGAATGTGATGATACAAAATTGAGACATTGAAACGTCTCTGCAACATACATAACTGAAACCTTCTGCTATCATGGAAAAAGCTTCTACAATGCTACGACATTCATACGTGCAAACAATAAAAGCATGTGCGTATCTGTAAATCCGTTCTTTTTATTGTTAGCTATAAAAGAAAAAATTAATAAGTACAGCTAAGAGGAATGAATCTTCTTCAAGTTTCTTCTTCTTCTCGCTTTCTTCTGCTTTCTGCGATACTTGAATGTATTACACCGTTTCGCCATAAACATAGACAAGTGTGACTAAGTAGAACACAATTATCTACGTGCATTACATCAAAGCCGAGATTTTCACGGCGTTTTCATCATTACCGCTCTATGCTAATCCTTATATGAGCACTTATACTTGTTACTTACGTGCATCGCTGATAACGCGCCACACGCCGGTGTCGCAAAGGTGTTGAAGACCGCACCGCCCATTACGGTACCAACACCGAGATCGGATTCGGTCAGGAAGGTGCCGACGACGTTGACAAACAGCTCGGGGAAGCAACTCGCGGTGGCGAGGAAGGTCGCCCCGGCGACGTCGGCGCTGATATTCAGCCGCGTGCATATAATGTCGAGCGCCGGTAACAGATAATCATTACAGACAAACGCTGTCAGGATGAAGCAATAGAACCCGAAGAGTACGTGGAGTATCACCACGCCCTGACGACGCTGCTCGTACGTGAATTTCTCCGGAAACTCCTTGATCGAGCGCTCCGAGCAGTTTCCTTCTTCATCGCCTTGCTCCGCAGACAGGAATTGGATCCAGTCGGGAGTATCGTTCGAAACGGGATCATCCTTCAAGAATCCTTTGAGGATCGAAACTGGAGGTAGACTCCCGTCTAATCGAACAAGCAAGGTGTCTAATTCAAGGGGAAGGACTCCAGCTGATCGTATTAAGCAAATCAATGCTCGTGAAAGATTGAGAAGATTAAACTTTATCTCCCTAAGATCCCTTCTTTATATAAATTGCATATTTTAAATTTGCGTTCGAAAAATTGCAACGTTACTTATACGCGTATTTTAAGGTAAATTTCCGTTCCGTTGTGAATTAAGGATGTAAAACAATGCGGTTGCGATGTTGCCATTCTTCGTCTTTTCATATCTTTTTTTTTAAATACACAAACGTTTCTCTATATTCTCAGCGATATAAACAATTTTATTTTCGCTTCTGTATCTGTAATTGTCACGGTGTTGGGTAGTAACTAGTTAAAAAGTTAAAAGTTAAATAATAAATTTAATAACTTATCTTTGTTCATTTCAAATGAGGTAATTTTTAACTTTAACTAGTAATTTTTAAAAGATATTAACTTTAATTTATAAACTTTTTCTCAAGTTAAAAATTTATCTATATAAAAAAAAATTATAAAAGAAAAAATATATTCCCACATAAAAACAGTATTTCTTTATTATTTCATATAAACTTAATTTACAAATAGAATATTAAATTTATTTGATAATCCATATTATAATTATTTTAAATGATTTAAGTTTAAAAAATTACGACATTCTAATTTAATATAAATAATGTTTTTCAAAATTCACTTTAAATTGAACTTAATTTAATTTAAAACTAAATATTAATGATTGTAAGGCTCTTAGATATAAAATCAAAGACGATTCAATAAAAGCCAATGTGAGCCAACGCCGTTGTCGAGGCGAAACAAATAATTTATTTATTAAATGTACAATATGAATATACAAATACAAAGTAAACGTTTTGACTCTAATTTGAGTCCTCTTCAGTACTAAATTATAATAAAGAATAGATGAATGAATTTGCGTTACTTCCACCAAATGAATTAATTAGTAAGTAGAAGAAGAAGTAATGAAGGAAAAATTAATGAATTAACCAAATTATGAAGAATTTTGAAAAAGAAAGAGTAGATTAATGTAAGTAATTTTTACATCTAAAGGTTGATAGAAAGAAAGAAATTTATTTAAGAAACTGTTCGAGATATTGTCTGGGTGGAAAGAACGCAAATGTCGTGTCACGACTAAGAATGAAAATGAAGTGTTCATTACTTCTTCTTCTACTTACTAATTAATTCATTTGGTGGAAGTAACGCAAATTCATTCATCTATTCTTTATTATAATTTAGTACTGAAGAGGACTCAAATTAGAGTCAAAACGTTTACTTTGTATTTGTATATTCATATTGTACATTTAATAAATAAATTATTTGTTTCGCCTCGACAACGGCGTTGGCTCACATTGGCTTTTATTGAATCGTCTTTAATTTAATTTAATCTTAACGTAACTTTTAACTGAGTTAGTTTTTGTTTATGTAACTTTTAACGTAACTAAATTAATTTTATAAGCTATTAATTTCAACTTAATTTAGTTTTAAAAAAATATTAACTTACCCAACCCTGGTAATTGTGTAAAAACATATTTTTGAATAAATGAAGTTTTGTTAATTTACTTCCAGATATACTTTTGGTACTTATATTTCGCTTTATATTTCCCATTTCCTGTAGTAACATAATATATGTATTATCTTTGTAATTATCTTGAACTAAAGATCTCGATGTAGCGCGTGACTCGAGTACAGTGAACGTCAAAATCAATGTACGATACGAAATATATCTCAAGACTACCTCTGATAAGATTATATAGACATTTACATTCATAAATTGAATTAAATTGAAGAAAAGGAAAATATATTCTCCAACAAATTAATCCATAAGAAGACCGTAGTAGCGGTTTGTGTCAGTGTCGAAGTCATTAGAGTAAAAACAACATTTAAAGTTTCCGCTAATTACGAACAGCGAGTGTCCAACAACCTGTCACACCTGATTTTCTTTCCGCACTTCGATTTTCACACCTAATTTTTTATTACTGCGCACAACGAGGGCACAATGGGAACTCATTTCCTCTCTTCACTTTTTCAATCACTACACCACGAGATTCGTATAAATTCTTTTTTCATCGTCCTTTTCCGTTATTTCCGTCTCGTTTGCTTCGCCACGTCTCAATATGCAAAATAGCTGCTAATGTGTCTTATTGGCAGACGGCGCGAAAAAACGTCCAGAAAACAAATCTTTTAATCCTCGGATACGTTTTTTTGGCTTTGACATTACTCCTGACTGCGCGAGTAAATGGAGTTGAGTAGCACACAAGACAATAATTTCGCGACAATCGACAATCCGTATTGGTAAACTCACCGTTGATCAATCGCGCGTATCCCAGATCCACGGCACTGTCGGCGGGCACGAGCGCAAGAGCGACGAGTATCGCCGACGCGATACCAATACTCATCCTCGCGTAAATATCGCGCGAATTCGTCGAGTCGCGCTCTCACGCGTGTCGGTCGAGGCTGAATTTTTGTACGATGCGTATAGTCGCCCGGACGAAATACGGTAAGCTACCGTCTGAACCACGGTAACGGCATTTATGATAAATTCTGTCGATCGGGTGTCCCTCACTCCTTCCTACTCGGGCATCCCGCCGAGGGCTTTATCTTCCTTGGGCCGTCGAGTGGAGCGAAATTAGATAAAGACGCGTAAAGTTCGTGCGCCGATTATCGATCGTTACAACATATACCGATATCTCTAGATACCCCATCTCTAGATCTGTCGGCCCACTAATATATTAACGGGCAAAACCGAATGTTCAATGAATATTTAACGAGCTTCTGGCCGATTCTTCAGAATTTACGCAACTACTTCAGAATCATGATAAATGATAGCTTACGGCGTTCATACGGTAATCCAAACATCAATGACTAATACCGTTAATATGATGAATTTCATTCTTTATCTCTTATGATCCAACGTCGAATTAAACTCGATATCGTTCCAACTGTTCGATTTCGATCCACACTCGGTTCTTTGTATAATTTTGTATGATTTGAACATTAAAGTATATACAGGATGTCTCCGAACTGGTACAAGTGGGAAGGGAGCGATTCTACATGAAAAAATAAAATAGTCGAAAATATAAAATAACATTTTTTTATATGAGACTTCGTTTTCGAGATAATCAAATTTGAAAATTGATATATTTTGACATAAAATATAAAATATCTTGTAAATTATTCATTTTTTGATAACCTTACCTTAATACTTTTATACACAAAATAACAAGAAGAATCAAAGAAGATGCAAAGAAAACACTTGGTTGCCTTTAAAAAAAATATGCAATTATTTATTGCAAATTGTACAATTTTTTTAAAAACCAACTATGTTTTTGTTACACCAACTGATTCATCTCGTTATTTTGTGCATAAAAGTATTAAGGTATTGTTATTCAAAAAATGAATAGTTTACAAGATATTTTATATTTAATATCAAAAAATGTCAATTTTCAAATTCGATTATTTCGAAAACAAAGCCTCAGATAATTTTTCCCGAGTACATCAGAGTATTTCATTAATATTATGAATTTAACGTAACTAAATTTCACGTACGGTATACAATCGTAATCTATATAATCATCCGACAGTACGAATGGATGAGAACTCTATTGAAATCGAGACAACAAAAGCAGATCGAAGCATTGTGTAGCGTTTTATTAATACTAATCGGCAGCACAGCGTATTTTTCGAAATACAATCTTGAGATTTATCTCGAGCTTATCGATATACATAACGAACGTAACGGTGATTTCTGATAAGAATATTCCCAAGTGTAGTCGCATTATGAAAAATATATTAATCTATCGTGTGCACATAGATACTCGCGTACAAAATTTTGCAGGGGTATTATTTAGCGCGCAAAGAACGTTCCCCCAAAATAAGTAATTATATTACTCATCAAAAAGAATTTCCTAAAAAAATTGTCGTATATATTGACCCTTCAAAAAAATACTGTCGTGTATATTTATACCTTCAAAAAATACTGTCGTATATATTAACCCT
>NJRP01000763.1:36892-47337 GCA_003063835.1 Aphaenogaster floridana | reverse complement strand
TATATACACTCATCCGCAAAAAAAGCGGTACACGAAAATGTGGGAAAAATTTACCAAACTTCAAATGATCAAAACTTGGTAAATAATGAAGATAAAAATAAATTTAAAAAAGGAAAATAATGCTTGAAATGTCCACTTTAAGAATATTTGAATGGCAATAATGCTCAATCATTTTTTTCAAAATGGCGGATGACAAAGTGAAAAGATGCAAAATTGATAATCAAAGGTCCGAGTTTGCGACGGTGCATGGCGTGAATCAGGTATTGCAGCCCAATGCGACAAGATGCACATGAAAGTATAGAATGCTATCTTGAAATTGCGTATTTATCGAGCTCGATGCGATAATTATTCGCTGAGTTGTGCAAATTTAAAGAGAAAACGGTTCTTTTAATTAAATTTGGAATAACTCAGGGAATAATTATCGCATTGAGCTCAATAAATACGCATTTTCAAGAAAAAATATTCTATACTTTCATGTGCATCTTATCCCATTAAGCTGCGATATCTGATTCACGTTAGGCACCATCGCAAACTCGGACCTTTATTTATCAATTTTGCATCCTCTCACTTTCTTATTCGCCATTTTGAAAAAAATCGTTGCGCACAATTTCGATTTAAAATTTCGAAAAGTAAGATTTCAAAACTTTCAAACCGTTTTTGAAATTTTGTGCTAGGATGTTTAAGTGCCGAGATATTCAATTTCAAATTTGCAACAAGGTCGATTCAGCAAGGCCTAAGGGGCTAGAAAGCCCTGCTATTCGTTTGGTTCTTTCATAATTTCACACAATAGCTGCGTTCATTATTCTCTATACAATAATTTGCATAATCTGCACCATACTCTCTATTCAATGATTTATTATTTTGAAGGCCAGGAAAGTGAAGGCAAAATTCAATTCAAGTTTTTCATTTCTCGCAATCAATACTACGAAATAAAGATGAATTGCGTTTTAAGATAATATTGTCATTAGCTCAAATTATGGTTGTAATTCTTCTCAATATGAACCGCATATTAAAAATTAAATTTCCAATTCGCAAAGTTATGCAAATTATTGTATAGGGAATAATGAACGCAGCTATTGAAATTTTGAAAGAACCAAACGAACCGCATGGCCTCCTCTTAGTCCCTTAGGCCTTGCTGAATTGACCTTGTTGCAAATTTAAAATTAAATATCTCGGCACCTAAATATCCTAACACAAAATTTCAAAAAAGGTTTGATGAAAGCTCTGAAACTTTACCTTTCGAAATTAAAATCGAAATTGTGCACAACGATTTTTAAAAAATGGCAGATGAGAAAGTGAGAGGATGCAAAGTTGATAAATAAAAGTCCGAGCTTGTGCGACGATGTATCATATAACTTTGCGAATTGGAAATTTAATTTTTAATATGCGGTTTATATTAAGAAGAATTACAACCATAATTTGAGCTAATGACAATAACATCTTAAAACGCAATTCATCTTTATTTCGTAATATTGATTGCGAGAAATGAAGAATGAACTTGAATTGAATTTTGCCTTCACTTTCCTAGCCTTTAAAATGATAAATCATTGAATAGAGAGTATGGTGCAGATTATGCAAATTATTGTATGGAGAATAATGAACGCAGCTATTGTGTGAAATTATGAAAGAACCAAACGAATAGCAGGGCCTTCTAGCCCCTTAGGCCTTGCTGAATCGACCTTGTTGCAAATTCGAAATTGAATATCTCGGCACCTAAATATCCTAGCACAAAATTTCAAAAACAGTTTGAAAGCTTTGAAACCTTACTTTTCGAAATTTTAAATCGAAATTGTGCGCAACAATTTTTTTCAAAATGGCGAATGAGAAAATGAGAGGATGCAAAGTTGATAAATAAAGGTCCGAGTTTGCGACGATGCCTAGCGTGAATCAGATATCGCAGCTCAATGGGACAAGATGCATATGAAACTATAGAATTATATCTTGAAAATGCGTATTTATCGAGCTCAATGCGATAATTATTCGCTGAGTTATTCCAAATTTAATTAAAAGAACCGTTTTTTTTAATTTTGCATAACTCAGCGAATAATTATCGCATCGAGCTCAATAAATACGCATTTTCAAGATAACATTCTATACTTTCATGGACATCTTGTCGCATTGGGCTGCGATACCTAATTCACGCCATGTACCGTCGCAAACTTGGACCTTTGATTATCAATTTTGCATTCTTTCACTTTGTCATCCGCCATTTTGAAAAAAATGATTGAGCATTATTGCCATTCAAATATTCTTAAAGTGGACATTTCAAGCTTTATTTTCCTTTTTTAAATTTATTTTTATCTTTATTATTTGTGGCGGCCAGCAAGGCCGCACACAAAATCGCGCGTCGGTAAGAATATCACACCGCACCTACAACACGGCAGACAGCCGCGCTCAACCCTCGCGAAATCTCCCGAGAGAGAGCGAGCACGCATGGGGAAACTCACCACGCGACGTTGCCGCGAGGCGGCTCGCGATTCCTAGAATCTCTCATAATTAAGAAGAGACAACGATGGATATATAAGGCCCCGAATTTCCACCTTTGGACAGACTTCGCAGGGAGTCAAAGATCGAGAGATTCTGGAGCTCCCGTGCTTGTAACCAAGCGAAAGCTTTTTGGTTCACGCTGTCGCCTTACAAGAGCAAATCCGCCAGGGGCTTGCCCCCGGGGAGGCGCACTCCACCTTTTAAGTTAATTCTACTGGATCTTCCTCCCGTAGAGTTCACGAGACCTCCGAAAAAGACGCTGGAGCCAGGAGACATCCGTGTGCGGAGGAAACCGAGCCCGTGGTTTAAGGTGCCGCCGCTGGTATCACCGCCGCCGTTTTCGCCGCGCCATCTCTGCAACCAGGCAACGCAGATTACGCCTCCAACGAAGATCACACGAGGCGTACAGGTCCAGCCCGGCACCACCGATCAGGGAACGGAGGACCTGAGCGATTGGAAAATTCAACAGCCGAGCAGTCAACGCAGACGGAGGAAGCGACGAAAAGCGAGGCCAGCGACGCGAGAAGCGAAACCGGCGACTCAGAGGCAGGAAGCAGCGGAGCGCTTTCTGCTTATACACCATCGGGCACACCGCCTTCTCGACGGAGAGAGCCGAGCGCTTATACGCCACCAGGGACGCCACCTGCCCTCCGAAAGGATCCGCGCTACGGCCCTCCGCGATTCACCCGCACGCGGCCCTCCATGGGTGCGTTCAGATTCCTCACCCGAGTGCCCTCAGGTATCGTTTTATCCCTGTTTAACATTCAGTAAACAACAAGGATAAAATGAATTCGCACTAATAACGCGAAATCGGCCCTTTTCAGGGCCATCATAAACACACACATACACACACACCTGCTGTACATAATTACACTGTACATACATTCTACACACAAAACTCTGTAAATATAAGATATAATAAATCCTGGTATACATTACACGGATTCACATTTTTTCGGCACCTTCGAACACGCATGGGAATACACGCTCCATCTGCAAACGACGACGAAGCGGATATTACGAACAAATAATCCCACAATATTTACCAAGTTCTGATCATTTGAAATTAGGTAAATTTTTCCCACATTTTTCTTGTACCGCTTTTATTGCGGGTGAGTGTATATATATGTAGTATTGCTCATACATATAACTACCGTCCATAAATTTGAGAACGTTTGGATTTTCTTGCATCTCATGAAAAGTTAAGTATCGCGATGAAAAAAAATTGTAGATAAGTTTTCAAAAATTCATTTTAAAAAGGAGAAACAGAGTTTTTAATCTGTCTTTTAATTTTCTTTCTAAGATATTTTGTTTCTATTATATAAAATTGGAAATCGATATTCTTCCAATATTTCTTTTATTTCGAAACGCTATAGCTTGATGAAACGTCATCGAAAATAAAAATACTAAAAATTAATAAAAAAGTATGTTAAAGTAGGCTATTTGATTTTTAAAATTCTTTTTTAAAAAAATTGGTGCAATGATTTTTCGCTATGATATCGAACTTCTTGTGTAAAAACTCATTTTTTATAAAATGTTTTTTAACTTCAAAGTTAAAGAGTTTAAAAAAAGAAAAAATATTTATTATATGTCCTTGATTTGCATAAATTTTTTCAAAATTTTTTCTTTACAAGCTTTTATATACATTAGATTTATTTATTTTAGTTAATGACTTTTAACGTTTTAACTACTAACCCTTATATTTTATTGGTTTATAATTTGGACATCCAACTTAATTTAATAACGAATGAGTTCATTGGATTTATTTGCAACCGTAATAGAACAGTAATTATTCACACCTTTTTGAGTACTGAAGAAAATCCAAACCCAGGATCGAAATGTTTGCGAATTTGTACATTTTAATTTTACACTACAATATATTATTATTACGTACCTACTAATAATTGCGGTGGCTTATTGGCTTTTTGTTTATTTGTTCAAACATATTAGTTTTTAAATTAAATGTTAAAAAATTTGTGACAAAAGTTGTTTAATCTTGAATAACATATTAAATAATGACTTTAATTTGACTTTGACTGATGTCCTCAAAGTCATATCAAGGTCACATTTTTAAAAATAAAACTATATTAATTTTCTTACATAATACAAGTCATAATATACGATACATAAAAATATAAAAGTAATATCATATATAAAAATGAATTAAAGAAATATCAAGCTCGTTATATGCAAGCAAATTGGGAAGGAAAACGGTCAAAAGACAAGGTGTGATAAAATCAATAATAAATAATTTATTCTCTAAAAAGTTAAAAATACAATGTTTAGGTAGTAGTCTTTTTCCGGATAAAATCAATACAGAAAAGTAAACTATAAAAACATAGTAAAAATAAATTTAAGTAGGCTTAGGTCAGTGAGTGAAATGAACAGAATAAAAGTAAAAACATATATAAAAAATATAAAACGGAAAATAAGAAGCCTTTCAAAGCTAGACACCAATATAATATAAATATATAACGGATGTCCATGTGTCAAACAAATAAGTTAAACAAGGTTCGAAGGTCGATGATGTAAAATTGTTAAAAACTAATTCGTCAGTCAGAGGCGAGAATCATGTTAGTCCAAAATTATTTTTAAAAAATGGGCCGATGAAATTATTAAAGGTTAAATACGTTAAAGATTTAAAAAGTCATATCTATATATATAAGAATCAGAAATAATTAGTTAAAGGATTAAACATAAGCCAATAAAAACAAGAACTAAATTTAACATTTATAATAATAATTATAGCTAGGTATTAAAATTAAGATGAAAAAAAAATTAACAAATGAATTAGTATAACCGTGAAGAAATAAAACGAGCGAGAATTTTTTTACTTATAGAATTAGTTAAAGAAAGATGAAATTGAATAATATGTGTCTAGCTATATGTCACTAATCTTTTATCTCTTATTACTATCGCATCCCGAGGACTGTATAGATTAACAAGTTTGTCAATAAATATTATAATAAAATATAAATATGAAAGAAAGCCCATATCGGTCGCGGCGGATCTTGGTGCCTAATAATAATTATTTTATGAATTTTCCTACTTATGCGAACTGCGCGCCGCAAATTTGTCGGTCTTGAAACACAATTCTTACATAAAACCGGAATTAATTCACATGTTAAATTGACAAGCAATTTAATAATTTTGATGCTAACAAGCATCTATATAGATATATATATAATTAGAGAAAAAAAGCATAAAGAATATTCAGTATTTACCATTGATAACTTGATAAAAATATAATTAAATTAAAATGTGATATAAAATTAAAATTTTATTGATAATCTTAGATGTTTCAAATAATGTAGTTCGTGTTTCAGCTATTCAATATTCTAATCGGAATCAACTTTTTATTCGCTTACAAAATGTTAGAAACTTACCAATTGTTTCGAATAAATCCAATAAGTGTTTGATTTCTCTCTCTTTCTGATCAGAATCACAAATTGAATAGCTTCATAAGTGCGTTGTTTATTGGAACGTTATCAAGAAATTCTTGAGATTTGCGATGTACAGGGTGGGTTAAAAAAAACTTGAATATGTTCGATGCATTTAAACATACAAAAAAATTACAAAGTTGTTTCGAAAGTTGTTTATTTCAAAGGCAGAAATATCGTAGTAGATATATAATTCTTCTTAAGGTCATCATTTTCTATTTTTTAATGTCATTAATGTGTTTTTAAACGAAACCATAAGAATTTTTTTACATCATGAATAAATTTCTCTTTTCATTGTGCATGTAATAGTATGAAGATGATACTAACGAAAAGTCAATAGTTTATGAGATATTTTATATTTTATTCTGGCATATTTCAACATAAAAAATAAAATATTTCGTAAATTATTCATTTTTTAAATAATTGTGCTTTAATACTTTCATACACAGAATACTGAAATAAATCATTTGGTGTAAAAAAAGTACATAGCTATTTTCTAAAAAAAATTATGCAATTTACAATTACATTTACGTTTTTAAAAAACAACTATGTGTTTTCTCTTCACGGGTGATATTAAAACATAGATATTAAAAAGTCGAAAATCTTGAGAAAAATTATCTTTCCATTATATGATATTTCCCCCTTCGAACTAAACAACTTTCGTTGTTGTAATTGTTTTGTACGTGTAAATGCACCGAAGATATTCAAATGTTTTGTTTTAAATGCCCCACCCTGTATATAACTTGTGAATTAGTTATTACTAAAGAAATCAAGCGTTATGATTTTAAGAAATAGGAGTATAGATTGTACATAACAAAAATTATAGAAAGTTACTATATGTAAAAAATAAATATTATTCTTCAAAATTAGAAATTAGTTTAAAACTTTTAAAACCTCTTCTTATTTTTTTCATTTGTTTTATTTTCTTTATAATATTTAATTTTTCAATAAAAACATAATAAAGTTTTCAATAATAATAATAAAGATTATACAATTATATTGTTCTATATCATTTAAGAATTAGTTTACAATTAAAAGAAAAGTTTATATTAATTGCTAACAGTAAATACAAAATGATATTTATATCTTAAAAAGAGACAAAAAGGTAGAAAAAAATTAAAAAATTTTGGAGCCATCGGAATGACTTCAAAAAATAAGAATTTATTTTTATAAATTTTGACTGATTTTTTGTCTATATCATTAGCTATGTTATTAAACTGTAATAATTAAAGAATATATTCAGTAGAATATTACCTGTAACAGCAAACTGATGACAATCAAAATCATAATAAGATAAAACGTCGGACTAGTTCGTTGATACTCAATGAGATATCTCAATTGATTCGCATTAGCCGTTATGAGTGCGACATCCATCATACCCTGCGCCACAGTTTTCTTAGCCGCGTAGCTGTTCGCCTGTTTTGCATTTTGGCCTCTTTTGTCCGTCGTATCGATGGATACCACTGGTTCTTTCACTACAACATTTTCGTGCATTTCCTCTTTAATAGACGCAGACGGTGGATCGTTCGTCACAATATCTTCGAGTATCTCCATTTTAGTGGAATCCATTTTTCTATCACGATTTATTTTTCCTTCTCCGAGATTTTCCGTACATCAATTTACCCGCAATTATGTTTCAAACTGGCAGAGACACTCATAAGACTTCTATTAACAAAGAAAGTATATCGTGCAATTGATTGAATACGTCAGTATTTCATGCTTTTCGATAGCGCGCGCATGAATGCGTGTGGGTGCGCGCGCGCACATACAGCACACACACATAGCACACACACATACGCGCGCGCGCACATTATTTAAAAAAGGGCATTTTGCGAATTAAATTTTAAAAAGCCAGAAGAATTACAAAATATATTTTTTATTTAGTTTTAAATAAAATTTAATATAAAATTTTTTAATTTGAAATTTATAAAGAGATTTACGTTAAAGATTCAAAGATATATATTAAAATTTTTTAAATTGCAATAAACGATTTTTCCCAATAGTGTCATTGTAGAAAAGCTAATTTCGAATTAATAAAAGAATTTCTTATAAATAATGTAGAAGAAGACAGTAAGATATTTTTCCTGCCCCTCCCTCTCTCTCTCTCCCTCCCTCCCTCTCTCTCTCTCTCTCTCTCTCTCTCTCTCTCTCTCTCTCTCTCTCTCTCTCTCTCTCTCTCTCTCGCTCGCTCGCTCGCTCGCTCTCGCTCTTTGCGTCTGTGTGCGTGCATGCCCTATTTGTGTGGGCATGTCTATCTGTGTAGATATACATAACTGATTTACAGCCTTATCTTAAGCTGTGTATTAAGATAAGACTGTAAGTCAATGATAAATTCGCTCAAATATTTAAAAAGTATCTGGTTTTTAAACAATTACAAATATAGCTTTCTTTTGTCTTTAAATTTAAATTAATAAAACTAATAATAGAACTCCCGATAATTTCAAATAAAATAAATGAATAGAAGGGCTAATGGGAGTTAGCGTTAGACAGAGCGCAACAAATTTTGTAAATAGATTTAATATATCAAAAAAATTTAACAAACTTTACGTATAAACCTTTCGCGTACGTTTCGGCTAACCTTTTAGCTATCTTCAGCATAGAATGATGTGAACAACAAAGATGTTTCGCCTGATTCTGAGCATTTTGTTGCGGTCAATAAATGAGAAGACCCAAAAAATTACTCCAAGATAATAAAGAGCGTTATCTCATACAGTTAAAAGATTGGATGGTACCCATTGGTAAGGGGATGGAATGACGACCGAACTCCGACGATCCTGCGCCATCATCTAAATGAAACTACAAATGTCGATAATATCGATAATCAACATGTCAATAATGTCAACATTTTTAATTCCGTTTCTTACATTATCGTATAAGTTCTGTTCCTGCATTATCATGTTAGGACGTAACATGATAATACAGGATGGACATGGTTAGAAATACCAGGGACGTAACACGGGTGTTCCATTTGAATTGTCCTATGTAAATATCTCGAAATTTGGAAAATACGGAAAAAACGTTTCAGACAAAAGTTGTGTGGTCTAAAGGGAGACAAATAATGGTACAATCAACTTTCCAAAAAATGGGTTTTTCAAGATGACATGAACGTCATCGCCAATAGAATAATGTGATTTTTACGTACTATGATTCCTCTAATTATTCTGTATATAAAAGTAATCGAAATATCAATAGTTTACGAGATATTTTATACTTTATTCTGATATATTTTATAAAATCTAAAATTTCTCATAAACTATTATTTTTTTATAATTGTACTTTTATGTACAAAATAATAAAAAGAATAAATTAGTGTAAAGAAAAACATAATTGCTTTTTAAAAAATTGTGCAATTTGCAACATACAATTAGATTTAGCAATTACGTGTTTTCTTTACACCAATTGATTTATCTCATTATTCTGTGCATAAAAGTATACGGCTATCAAAAAATCAATAGTTTATGAAATATTTTCTATTTCATTTCAAAATATACCAGAATAAAATATTTCGTAAAGTGTTGATATTTCTAATCCTTTATCTTTACACTCTTGTATGCAGAATAAGTAGAAGAATTACATTATATAAAAGAAAAACAGGAGATGATTTTTATATGGCTTTGAAAAATGGATTTCTTCGAAAATTGATTTTACCATTATTTATTCCCCTTCAATTTTTTTTTAAATAATCTGTATATGGAAATACAGAGAACAACTGCAATACTCGCCACAAGTTGTAGATAGTAAAATTTGATAAAAGAACTTATAAAATAAACATAATAAACACAAATACTTTGTGCCAAGATTTTCATCAAAACAGAATTTGACCGAACATATGTATCCTCATATATCTATTATACACAGTATACATCAAATGTACACAGTGACATATACTAACAAGGGGAACACCAGACATGGCCCTCTCCGATTTGGCTGAATTTTATATACAGGGTGGTCCACGTAAAGTGTTACAAGCTGTTATCTTTGAAAGTAGCATTATAGCAAAAAATCTTTCAGACAAAAGTTGTAGGGTGTAAAGAGATCTATTTATTAACCTTATCAGTTTGACCTTGGGTGGCGTTACCAAAGTCAGGACAAGGTCACATTGAATTTTTTTAATGGAACTCCCTACTTTTTATTGCATATTCATATAGCTTACCTCGAGAGCTTTTCAAAACACTATAGAAAAATATTTTTTCATTAAGTACTTTTCAAGTTATAAGGCTTTTCGCAAATTTTGAGATATCGGGTTCGTTTTCTTTTAAACAAAAGAGAATTTTTTAAGGAAGATCCCTATTGAATTGTACGATGATCGGTAACGAGGTTCTTTTTGCGCTCATATTTATAAAATTTTTAATTTTTTCTAAATTTTTATTTTAGGCTCTCTTCCAATTTCTACTATTGAAACCCCACTTTTTGATTGCATATTCTTATAGCTTACTTCGAGTGCTTTTCAAAACACTATAATGAAGTATTTTTTCATTAAGTACTTTTCGAGTAATGAAGTGTGTATGTTCATATAAA